>PVIH01020650.1:10892-31865 GCA_004025045.1 Sigmodon hispidus
TTTTTTTTTTTTTAGTTAAAAGTTCTTTTTAAAAAACATAACACGGATATACACGGACAAAAAATATGACTTTATTCACTAAAAAGAAGCTGAAAAACAAAACAAAAACCATACTCACCACAGTTTTCCTTTTCCCCATGCTTTCCCCTCCCCCTCCCTCTACTCATCCCTCAGAGAGGGTAAGAACTCCCAGGGTGAATAAATACAGCCAGTTATATCAAGGTGAGACTGGACCAAGCCCTTCAAACCACACAGAGAGCCAACAAGGAAAGAGAACTGCAGTAGGTTCTTAATCATCATCCACCTCAGGGATGGCTGGAAGGTATCACTTTAGAACTACTAATTAAGAGCCTCTCATAGTTGTTGGCAGCCTGTGCATGAGAACCTTCTCAAATCCACTCCATTGTCAAATACAACCCTGAGAAGAAGAAGTTAGGTGTTGTTAATTATTTTTACCTTTCAGCTCTTTGTTCTTCTGGGGGGCCTGCCACCCAGCTCCAAATACATACACACGAAGACTTATTATTACTTATAAATGCCTGCCTTTCCTTGGCTTGTTTCTAGGCAGCTTTTCTTTTGCCTCTAGGCTTTTACCTTTCTCTTTTTCTGTATATCTTTTCTTCTTGTTCCTTGTCTGGCTGTGTGGCTCCTCCACTCCTTCTTTTCTCATCCTTAATCTTTCCCCCCACCCAGATTTCTCCTCCTATTCACTCTCTCTGCCTGCCAGCCCACCTGTCCTTTCTCCTGCCTCACTATTCATCATTCAACTCTTTATCAGATGTTTTAGACAGGCAAAGAAACACAGTTTCACAGAGTTAAACAAATGCAACGCATTCTTGCATCATTTGACAAATGTCCCCAGCATAAACAAAGGTAACACATCTTTAACTATTTCTCTACCACAGCTAGAAGTAGGTACAGATTCCCCAGGAGAAGGCCTTAAGTCAAGCTACTGCATGCCGACCTTGGTGCCTCTCTTTCTGTTTTCTAGAGAGTGGCTTGACTTCTTCAGGTCTCTTTTAACTTATCTGTAACAGCCTCTCTCACCTCAATATCAAAAAGATGTCTTATCTCCTAATCCAAATTTCTCCAGCTGACATCCTGTGATGCCTCTGGAGCACCACTAGCTCTGGTCACTCAAAGCATGGGCTCTCACCTCTATCACATGGGTCTAAATATTAGAATATATACATAGCATCACTACAACATCTTTCTGAGGGATTTCTAGGGGAAATGAGTCTATTTTGTCCTCCTTTTTTGACCTTTGGAAGGCCAAGGTCAGGAGAAGCAATGTTCTTTTGTAAAATACCCCTCAGTTTTTAGAATGCCTCTATGACTCTTGAACCCTTTCAAAGCAAACATTCCGGTTTAGAGTACAGAAAACATAGAAAGGGACCCACAATGTGGCAGGAGTATCTGCCAGCGTCAGAGGGAAAGGTGTTTACTTTTCTGTGGCTGCTGGGATGAAGGATCACTGAGTAGTTTAAACTGAGACAGTTTAGTGTCACAATATCGGAGACCAAAAGTCTAAGAGCAGGGTTCCGGCATGGTTGACTCCTACTATGGACCATGAGAAAGATGTGTTCTGCGGCCTCTGCAGCCTGGGTAACACGCTGTGGAGTTCTTAGCTTATAATGTCACATCTCACAGTGTCCCTGCTTGAAGGTCCCCGTGTTACATAGCTTCAGCAAAACTGGGTAAGGGCCTTCCCTGCCTGATCCTCGTATATGCACTTATGACTTCGTCAGGATGCAAGAAGGGGGAATGAAGTCATCCCTGAAGGGCTGATCGTGTTTTGCCCAGCACTTGCCAGGAAGACTGGATGTAGACTATAATGAGTGTAGAAATGAAATAAAAATCCCAGCAATCTATCTCAAACCTGGTTACAATTTAGACTGACAACTCAAAAGTAATCAGACATATGAACCCAAAATACTTGAAATATTACTTTGTAAAAAATAAGTATGACACATTTCATAAACATGTGAAAGATGTAGTGATATATTGCATATTTAATATAATTAGTCTGGAATATCAGAGGACAGAGCCATCTATACTGTATTTTTGTTCTGTTTTATTTTGAGACAGGATTTTCTGTATAACAGTCTTGACTGTCCTGGAACTTGCTTTGTAGACTAGGCTGACCTCAAACTCACAGAGATCCTATTGTCTGTGTCTCCCAAGTACTGGGACTAATAGTGTGTGCTACTCCTGCCTGGCTTTTAAGCCTTGAACTCACAAAGTTCCAGATGGTTCTGTCTCTCAAGTGATGGGATTAAAGGCATGGGTCACCATTCCCTAACCCTCACGGCTTGGCTGTGGTTTATTCTGTCCTCTGATATTCCAGACTAATTTTATTAAATATACAATATATTACTACTTGTTTGTGTTGCTTATGTCAGATTTTAAATGAGAAAATTAGGCTAAGAATGTTCTGTGCTGGAGAAAGTGGGAAGCTCTAGAAATACTTAAAGTTTTCAGCCCAAGTTGATCTCACAACTTCAAATGCCATATTTATGCCTGATAGGTTCTAAGTCAGAGCCATATACTCATATAGGGGCTGAAGTCTGAAGGGACACTGATGTCACATCCTTCAAAGAGGACAACTAAAAATTTATAAAACCTTTTACACAGGGCTCTTGGTGTGTGGCTGTTGCTGGATGCAGAGGCTGTAGAGACCTGATACTGTTAGCCTGTTAAGGGTTCTAGTTTACAATTCTGCACTCTTCACACCTGAACTGTATTCACAGGTCCAGCTCTCTTTTGAGTTTGATCAGCTGCTCTCTTAGCCCCTCCAGCCTCCAACTACAAGTCCTCCTGGGGCCTTGGTGGCCTCTGAGAGCCATTGATAGCCACACAGAAAGCTGCTCCCCGTGTGTGACGCACATACCACTAATCTCACCTGACTCACAGTTTATAGCTGTAAAACGTACAGTTGTTCTCCTTTTCAACACAATATTTATGTTCCCCACTCCCCACTTTTAAAAGAAAAACAGTGACTGGAAAGACATATACTGTGTTCTAAAAATGGATGCAAATGAATTTGGAAAAACAATGACACTTTGAGCACATTTGTAAAGTTCTTCCTATATCTACATGTCAAGCTGTGTTCCCCATCACCACTATGTTTGCCCAAGACCAGCCATCAATAATCTGATACCAGGCTAAGCAAATAGTTGGAGCTGCAGCTGGTACTCAAGGCCTTGGGTTTGATTTCCAGCACCACATACTAAAAAGCAAAAGATAAGCAAACACATTCTTCAAAATGGCCTTCCCCCAAATGTGGAGAGGCTGCTCACTCAGTGCATGGAAATCCTTCCTTTAGATAGCCAAACAGCAAAAATTTAGTCAGTACCTTCCCAGATGGGGTGTTGGAAAAGATCCCCCCTTCCTCCACCCCTCCTGTCTCCTCTTCCTTTCTTCTTCATCTCCCCTTCTTTATTAATTGAAATGAAATCTAATTTGTCCCACATTACATGAGAACAGGAACTCTCTAAGACCACATGATTCAGCACTTTAAATCACATTAAATAGATGCTCCATGGCCACTCTCTTACTGGTTGTTACCTTTCTAGGGAATTGTTCCTGGAAACTTCTATTGCAGGATCTGTCTCTAACTCAGGGTTTGTTCCATTTACTCTCCCAAGATCAGTAGCTTTACACAATCAAGTTAGAATTCAAACCCACTTGCCTGGCTACAAATTCTGTCTGTTTTGAGGCAAGCCCTCACTGCCCATGAATTCAAACCCCTGAGTACTGAGATCATAGGGGTGCCACTCCCATGCCCCAGCACGTCTTGTTTTGAATGTAACTTTCAAAATGTCTCTAATATTTAAAACTAGCTAACTTTTAATTAGTTGTGATGCTCTTTTACTTTATGTATTAAGGACATCAGTCCTTAATATGCATCAGTCATAAAGATATACTGATATTTTCTTAAAGATAAGGTGAGATTTTGAACCGACTTCTCCATTTCTATCCCTCACTTCTCATAGGCAGAGGTGAGAGTTCCATGGCAGTTTGTTATTTTTCCGCCAGAATATAGATCCCTGCTATATACTACCATGTTCATATCATTTTAAGAGTTTATTTAGAGTTAATTTTCTCCCCCTTTGTCCATTCAGAATTTTCTTTAAGTCACTGGATAAATATAGAAAACAGAATTACACTTTCCCACTATATGACTAACAAGAACTGTCTTTGCTCTCTGAGAGTGAAATACTTCCCAGACAATATTTTCTTGTCTAGACACAAAGAAAATTCAATAGTAGGGGTAGAGAGAGGATAATAAGGTTGACACTAAAGGTCCTAGGTTTGGGTCTGAACTTCTCCACTTATTCTATGTGAGGTGGGTGATTTAAAAGCTTTGAGCTGCCATCCATTCCTGGCAGCAGAGATTGCATAGCCTCTGCAGATGACTGTAAGGATCAATATGAAAATCACCCAAATCTCTGTTAACTCTCATGAGTCCCATAGCCATGTAGCAATAGCATCTCCTACCCTCATGGCCTTTGAAGTCCCAGTCAACATCTCATGGCACTTGTAGCAAATGCAATAAGTCTCCTCAAATTTTTTCTAAAGCCTTCTTTGAAAAAATCTACACAGTCAAGTGGTCTGACTGCTGTGGGACTATGCTCTTGTACACTGTCAACATTTGTCACTGTAAATATTGGTTTATTAAAATTCTGATTGATCAAGTAGCTAGACAGGAAGTGGAGGCAGGGCAACCAGAGTAGCAGAGTTCTGGGAAACAGAAGAGCAGAGAGAGAGACCAGCAAGATGCAGAGGGAGAAGAATAAGAATGCTTCACAGAGCAATGAGTCACCAAGCCATGTGCCTACACATAGATAGAAATATGGATTAACATAAAGTATAAGAGTTATTAATATGCCTGAGCCATAGCCCAAACAGCTAGTAATTAATATAAGCCTCTGTGTGATTATTTGAGACTGTGGGTCTGGATCTTGGTGCTAGGCCAGGCCAGAAACTTCTGACTGTATCTGACAGTTTAACAAATGAAAATATTCAGTTCAGAGGGCAAGAGACACATAAAAACATGTAAACCAGAACTATTCAAACCTAACCAGAATTGACACTTTCTGTCACTCTATTTCCTTCATTTAAAAATTGGTGTGTCTTTCCTATCCTGAATATGAAGGGGTCTGTGCTGTCAAGACCAAGTTACAAGTGTCAGAGGCTAACACACACAGCAAAACTGAGGTGTTCTTGTTTTCAAAGGATACAAGTTCTTGGGTGCTATATGAACATGTGGTGGGATTAGGTAGATGGGCCGAAACCACACAAGAGGGCCTTCAGACCTCACTAGACATCCTCACATAGCAATGAGAGACACCTAGTGGATCAGCACGATGCCCACAGTACCCTGTCAACTTGAGAGGAAGTATGTGCCAGATGAGAAAGATAAAAATCTCACAGGCTGAGAAATAGGAGAAATGTAATGTCCACATCAGTGTGAACCCACACGCCATTCTCACCAGAAACATAGACTAAAGATGAGCAGCAATGACTCCAAGTCTGTTTACCTCAGGGCTAAGTAACTTGGCAAAGAGAAACCATAGATGTTTTAAACAGCAGCAGATCTGGGAATATTTTTAGCAAAGCTGCAAAAACAAGTTGGTCACTTATAACCAAGGTCAGGCCTAGGGTAGGGGCAGTGTGGGTTCAGAGTTGCCAAGATGTCTGCATAGGCAGCAGGAAAATGTTCAGATACACGGTGATACTACAGCCCCAACTGGAAGAAATTCAGGAGTACTTTGATTTATTTTGTGTAGAAGAAATGTACCTAAAGTGCTTGGGCAATTTGTTGACCCTTCCAATAAACCAAAGCTATGGATTTTTAAACTAAGTATCTAAAATTTTCAGGCAGGTACAGTATATTCTAACTCCAAATCTTTTTGTTGTTGTTGTTTATTTACAAAATAAAGTCTTTTTTTTTTTGTCCATGTATCCCCTTGCTCCTGCTCCCAGTCAGTCTTCAGTGTTGGTTTTGCACATGAGAAGATACACACACACACACACACACACACACACACACACACACACACACACAACCAAGGCCACACAAGAGTTTATTTAAGAGAGTTCCCAGGCAGGTACAGGAGCAGAGAAGCAGGAGAGGAGGAGAGACTGACTGCAACATGGTGTCTCTTTTTAAGAGAAGGAGTGTACACGGGTTTACCCAGCCATTCCCAGGGTCATACTGGTGCATCCTGTGGGAATGTGGAGTGCCAGGAATCCTTATACCCAGTGCCCTGTTGGGTTCACCACATGGAGTGTCAGGAATACTTACATTCAGCCTTCTCCTTCCCCTACTCCCATCCCCTCCCCCAAAAGGGCAAGAAGTCCCAAGATGGGTGAGCTCAGAGTGGTGCATCCACACCAGGAAGTCCGATTTCCTCATCCTAATATCAAGACTGGGTTAGGTGTTCCTCTGAAGGAAATGGGCTCTAGAGTGCCAGCCCACCCACAGAAACACAGTCTGATCCCTCTGCTTGAGGCTCCACATACTGCCCATGTCAATTGACAGTTGCCTATCCTTTGGGGGCCTAATTTCTTTTCCTAATGGTTCCACAGTGGCTGTTCTTGATTGAGTGAGCTCCCCAGAGTTCCAGCCAGCTATCACTGTGGGAATTTTCCTCATAATCCCTATCCCCTTGCTCATACAGATTCTCCACACCCACTCTCAGCTCGATCAGGAGCTCAGCCCAGTGCTCAGCCATGGATCTCTGCCTATTCATTGTTAGATCTAAGTTCTGTGATGGCACTTAGGATGGTTATTCATTTGATTATAGAGGAAGTCCTATCTAGGCACCATCTTCACTATTGGTTGGAGACCTAGCCAGAGACATGCTGTGAGTTCTTGGAGGTTTCCCTAGCACCCTGTCTCTTTCCAACCCACATTGTTTTCCTCTATTGATCTTAACAGAGGAAGCTAACTCCAAATCTTGCAACTGTAAAATACTTGTATTTCCAAAATTCTATAAAACTCATGTTGACTTTTAGTTAGCAAAGATGGGGAGAGGGTTACCATAGAAACTGCTACCACAGCAGTGATATCATTTTGAAGCTCACTAAGAGCTATAAAGGATTCTTTTTAAATGAACAGTTAAAAACTAAACAAAAAAGTTAAATTCAAAGATCACTTTTTAAAGGAAAAAAGGGGGATACAATATAGGAATAACAGGAGAAAAGGGTAGGTATTGAATCTACTTTAATAAAAAAATCTCAACTACTAATCTCAAAGTATTTTACATTCATATGGATTTTAGTTTATTGATAAAAATTTAAAGTTATTTTTGATATACTATATGTACGTTTCTACTCTTGTTTGGGGCTTACACAACTCATTTAAAAATGTAATATATAATTAAAAATACAAATTAGTAGTTAGTCATTTATAATAATCAAAATTGTCATATTAGATATATTTTCAAAGTTAAATATATTTAGATAGATAGATGGTCTTCAAACACTTCTAATACCTACAGAATATATCATTTAAGGTGTTTCATAACTTAAGGCTTTTCATGACAGTGAGACACATATGCTCCTGAAATCATCAATCTACTTCCACAAAGGATGATTGGTACTGAAGAACCTCCGTATGGTGTTTGTTTCCTTTATGACAAAGGCTAGCCATTTGGTCAAAGAAACTACCCTTGCCTGAGTTGCTGACAGTTAGGACAGTGCTTCAAAATCTCCCTGCTTCTCAAAAATATCTGTCAGATATACTAGGCCTTTAGGCCAAAGTTGGATGCCCCAATGTTACAGAAAGACTTTGAGTGACTGTCCAGGCAGCCAGATCTCCCTGTTGTGAGATCACATTATACCCTTCTGCAATCTTTGATACAGTTAAAGACTAAATAATTGAAGCTTTCCTTAGTTATGATAAAAGGTAAGAAAAATTTAGACTCACAAAGATAATATAGTCAATAAAATATTTTCCCTTTATTTGCCAAATACAAGTGGACTGTCTAACTGTAATTCTTATTTGATAACTGTTTTAGTTCTATATAATTTTACTATATTAAAGTTAAAACCTTTCTTTATAGTTAGGCAAGAGAGGAAAAATCTGTAGAACAATCTATGTACAGTGTAAATATATTTTACTCTCCTTGGTTAATAAAGAGATGACTGACCTGTAGGTAGACCGGAAGAGATAGTGCAGGGGAGCCAGAGTTGGGGGATGCTGATAAGAAGAATGACAGAATCTGAAGAGTTGCCAGCTATACAGAGGAAGCAGGACATGTACAAAATGTGGTAACAAGTCATGAGCCACATGGCAACAAGTTAAAAAAAAGTGATTTAATTTAAGAATGTAAGAGCTAGTTAGTAACAAGCCTAAGTTATTGACCAAACATTTATAATTAATAATGTCTGTGTGTGGTTATTTGGGAACTAGCAGGAAGGATGGAAAAGTTGTTCTGCTGCCTGAAGAGGGAGACTCCAGATAAAGCAATGATGAGTGAAGAGTTTAGCAAGACTGTAGACCACACCTCACCTTCCCTACTCACAGGTTTCTAATCATAAACTCATTAAGCAGGTTTTCCCACACTGATGAGGTAGAAAAGCAAATGCTACACAGGCAATCACTGATTTCCAACAAACTCAAAATCAGACCAAAGCATGAAGTAAAATCAATACAGAAGATTACAAAGCTGGCCTCTGTTCCATTGAGAGCTAAACCATTTAAATTTCATAAGTAAGGCTCACCTTTTAGACGTGACACCTATTCAGTTTATGTTATTTATAAAATTTGTTTTTTTTTCCTCTTTGTAAATTAAGGCACTACCTATCAGTTGATTCTGATCTGTCTAAAATGATTAAATGTTAATCCATTTAATATTAACTGCAAATTTAATATTTTTGTCAGAATTTTAATTGCATTTTTGGTTTCTGAATTTTTATTAGCAGTTTCTTCACTTTATTTATTCATTTCCCAGTCATCCTAAACAGTAAGTGAAAATATTGACAAACTGACTCAAATCTGCCTAGTGCAGATTAGAGTTTACCAGTAGCAATAAAACACTTTAGAGAGTCTTGGTGCTGATGTCTTTGGCAGTTTTTCAGCTTTAAAATCCACTCAAACCTTTAGCATCCATCCATCTACATGGTTCCCCTTACCTCACTTCTCAACCAACCCCAATTTTTGCTCCGATTGGAGTCTCCTGCCACTTCATCTGGAATAGTCTTCTCATCTCCTCAGTGTCTCAATTCTGGTTTTATGGGACATTTCAAGAGGAGGCCTTTAATCCCTTTGGAAAACATAGAGGTGTGGAGTTTGTTTAATAGTGGTTGGCTATTTATTTAATTTAACATCAGAAAACAATTTGGAAAAGGGAAGTGTTGGGTGTACTTTGTACACAGGACATTATGAAACACTCCATAAGAAAAGACAGTTGAACCCTGGGGAATAAGGCTGTTCCCAGGATTTTGCAAGAATTTAGTTTTCTGTATTTCTATCTGTAGATGTGCGTGTGTGTGTGTGTGTGTGTGTGTGTGTGTGTGTGTGTGTGTGTGTCTGTGGGCATGTATGTGTGTATGTGTGTGTCTGTGTGTGTGTAAAACTCCCACATGTACAACTGTTCTCTCGACACTTCACTTCACACAAAAGAAACTACAGAACAGCTCCATGGACAAACTAAAGATGCATTTGAAGTTACTCTGAGAAAATGTTTTAATTCAATTATGCAGCTCTATTCAGTTGTGCAATTCTATTGGGTTGTGTATTCCTGTAGCTTCCGTTATGGCCACAGCTGGATCCTGTGGTGTAAGCATTAGCAGAGTCCCAGCTGAGTTCTAGGAAAAAATGTAAAAGAGTTGTGGTGCCTATAATAGTACTAAAATAACATCTCAGCCTGATATATTTGAATGAAGGACTGCTTGGGAACACAGAGAAAAATTACTCTGAAAATCAATAAAGTACAGGAAGTCTAGAAAAACAAGATACATGGCTTTACACTTGTGAGTACTGAAAATAGGTAAGACCCCAGCCAAAGGAGCCAGAGGTCAGTCTGGGACACACCACCAAAAATGGAAAAGTCAAGTGGAAAAATGATAGCAGAAGTTCAGGTGTGTAAACAGCCTTAGAAGATCAGGCTGGCATGACAAGCACACCCATGAACACCTAGGTCCTACCTGGTAGCCAATCTCAGGGCCCAGGATACATTCTTCTGCCCATTCCCATGTAAGATGCTTTACATGAACTAGGTGAAGGAAGTGACCCATATACAGGAGGAAGCACAATTATCTGATTATCTGTTGTGGTTTAGCATAACAGACTGTATAAGGATAAAGAACACACACTTTGGAATGGAGCTGCCTGGTCTGCCTGCCACTCCTTCTGTATCTACTCATTTGTAAGCTATGAGATACACATAGTGTTTCTTCTCTGTCTTTCTTCTTTCCTTCCTCTCTCCCTCCTTCCCCCTTTCCTCCTCCCTCCCTTTGTTTCTTTTTCCTCCCCCCACCTCTTTCTTTTCAGGTTAGAATAAAGTGAGTTTCAAACAGTGCCTGGCTTGAGAATTATCTAGGTATATGCATGGAAAGAACAGTAGGAGACTGGGCAACTGTCTGGTGTAAAAGTGTGTGAGAAGTGGAGGCTTCGATTCTCATAGTACAAACCCAGAGATCATGCTCATAAGCTTAGGTTGCACAATGTAGATTTTGAAGGAGATGAGTCAAGCAGAGGCATCTGCCTGCAAATGGAGAGCTCTCAGGAATCATCCATAGAAGGGGGCAGGAGAGGCACATGTCATCACTATCCCAAAGTTTCTTATATTTTCTTTACTTCAGTTTGGCCACTGTCTCAATGAAAGTATTAACTAACCGCAGGTCTTTTCATAATGCCTCTTCTATAAACCATCCCAGTGTTCACCATATGTTTAAAATCTCTGACTTTGCATTATTAAACCCACATCCATCTTTAAAAAAAAGATTTGTGTTTTCAGTATTTTTATTTTATGTATGTGAAGGTTTTATGTGCAGGTAGGGGTGTGTGTTTGTGTGTGTGTGTGTGTGTGTGTGTGTGTGCACCACGTATATGCAGTACCTAGGACAGTTAGTCATAAGAGGGCATTAAACCCCTAGGAACTGGAATTATTGATGGTTGGGAGCTACCATGTGTGTGCTGGGAACAGAATGGCTTCTTTGGAAGAAAAGCCAGTGCTCCTGACCTCTGACTCATCTTTCCAGCCCTAGGATTTGTGTGATGTGGAAATGGTCTTTCTATATGCTGTAAATATCATTCTTTAAATAAAGGAATTGTTTTGGCCTGTGGCAAGCACTGGAGCAGTAGGAGGAATCTGAGCATAGGTAGGAGGAGGGTGGAATCAGACCGAGATCAATCCAGCCACCAAAGAATCAGCATGTAAAGTAACACAGGTGAGCCACAGGAAATGGGTTGAATTAAGATGAAAGAGCTAGCTAGCAATGTGCCTGAGACATAGGTCAAGCAGGATGAAATTAATATAAGCGTCTGAGGTGTGTGTGTGTGTGTGTGTGTGTGTGTGTGTGTCCTCAGTGTTGAGACACCAGACAGGGTACTGGGACACTGGCTGCCAGGAACTGAATTTGGGTTCCGGAAGAGCAGGAAGCACTCTTAACATATGAGGAATCTTTCCAGTCTCCTCCACACCCATCTTAATGTTTACTGCTCTGTAGCTTCCAAGAAATCAGCAAGAATAGATGATTTTCAGTTAAAATCTGAACTATCTTAATAGTCTATACCATGAATTCCTTCTGCATGAAGAGAAACACATTATACCCATATCAAGAAATGGGATTTTAAAAGAATACAAAGCCTTGTCTTCCACAAATGCTTCCACAAATGGCAATTCAAAAAATAAAGATGGCTCTTACTGTTAGGATTTTTTTTTTTGCTTGTGAGTTTTTCTTTTTGATTTGATATGTAGCATACACCATAGCAAAACCTGCTTGCTATCACCAGGATTTGAGAATGCATAGTTTTATTATTTAAAAAACTCCTGAGCCAAGTCAAATCATATAAAGCTACTGTGTGTGAATCTGTAGTAAAGTATCATGTGTGGCTTTTCCCAATGCTGCAATGGCCTGGAAGTGCATTTCCAGGAACAGGCATCAATCTCCACTGTGGCAAGTCCCTCCAAGTATTAAGGTGCTATGGCTGCCTTGTTTTTCAGCTCAAGTCATGTGAATCACCTCATGTGACACACAAGTACCAGAATATGAACATGGACAAAGATGAAGGAAGTTAGGTCCCTGTTCCAAGCTGTCACCCTGACCACTGAAGCAGTGTCACAAGTGTTGTTAAAGGTTCTGGCACAGACTTTCTGGGCTAGACCAAAGGTTTGATCTCACTCTCAGCCCTGCTTTGCCTCAAATAATCACACAGACACTTGTATTATTTTTATGCTGATTGACCTAGGACCCCAGCATATAATTTGCTAACTCCTTCATCTCAACTCAACCCATTTTGTTCAGCTGTGCAGCTCAGTACCTTTTCTCAGAGCAGCATTTCCTCTGCATCTCCTGGCAGCTCCGGGGACTCTGGCGTCTGTGTCTGGCCTCTCTGTCTGCTCTGAGATGTTCCTGAGTTTTCTTAGCCTTGTACCCTCACCTATACTTCCTGTTTGCCTTTGGCCAATCAGCTTTTTATTAAATCCATAGGCGGGACAAATTTAACTTTACCAGCATAATCCCACTACACAGAGGAATTTCCACTTGTAATAGCTCCTCAGTACTTTCTCTAAATGTTACTAATGAAAATACCAATGAGCCATGGGCCATTAATTCTTTGCGAGCTGATCACTTGCCCCATCTTTAGTCTTGGTGAACCTTGTGGTCCAAAGTAAAGTGACTTAAAAAAGAACACCTGAAATGCAGTTATCAGACTCCTGGAAGAATTCATCAGGTGTTCAAAGTCTCAGATGTCAGCTACAGCAAACAATGGACTTAAGCCAGTCATGGAAACCCATCCAAGTAGCTTAAAGCAAAGTGAGATTTGTTCGAAGAATCTGATGAAATCTGAGAGCAGGAAGTGTGATGCCTAAGAACAAAAGTGAGGTTCTCTCCCCCATCTTCTCCCTTCCCTTATGGGTGTTATTTCTGCCCTTTCTCTGCAGTAGGATATGCATGCCTTCCTTCACCCTTCCGCTTCTCAAGTGCTCAGAATTGCCTCACAATCCTGAAGAGATTTGTATTAGCTTCTCTGGGTCTCAATTTAAATTTTATGACATAAAATTTTATTAGTCAACCACCCCAATGGGGCACAGAGCTTGAGATAAAGCAATCCCTGGGTGTATGAGTTCTGGTTTAGGGTATGCTGACTGTAGACTTTTAACCCAGATAACAAAACCTAGACAAGACACGAGGAAGCAACCAACGCCGTTGTTGCTCGGAAGCTGACCTTTGTCTCCTTGACTCAGGAAGTGTGCAGGGGTTTAGCAGAAAAAGACTTCGACGTGGCGTGACTGTCAAATGAGTACTGTCTGTCGCCGAGGCCAAATATATAGGTGAGGTGGACAATGAGAGGCCCCCCAAAACTGAGTGTCCTCACTGGTCAGGGGTTAAGGAAGCTTCTCCCACAGTTACCCTAACCCTAATCAGGAGTCAGACAAGGACAACAGTGAGTGGAAAACACTGACAGTAAATAATAAATAACAGGGAAATTTCAGGACACTGAGCTGCAAAGAAGGACCAGTTCTGCCCCCCAGGCTTGTGTGAGCTGGCATAGCTGCACCACAGAATACCACAGGCCAGTGCTCCCCACCACTGCGAAGGCTGAAAGTCTAAGATCAAATGTTCATATGTCTGGTTATCTCTGTGAATCATCTTTGGCTTGGAGAGTTATCTTCTCTGCACAACCTCTAGTGTCATCTTTAGTGTGTCACTGTGTCTAAATGTCCTTTTAATGAGAACAGCAGTCAGACATTTGTACTACCCAGAAACCTCATTTAATTTCAGTTACTTCTTTGAAAGAACTATCTCCAAATGTAGTCACACTCAGAGATACTTGGGTTAGATTTCCCACCCATGTACAATTCCCAGGAGTTCACCCTTCTTCCCAGCATCCTCTCCAGCCCAATCTCTTCCTGCCCAGCTATAGGGTAGTTGGTTCTTTATTAACCAATGAGAGTAAATATATTTACAGTGTACAAAAATGATTCCACAACTGGCTAGGTACTACACTGGGCTACATCCTAAACATGAATCCCCAAAGCCTTCTCCTTTCCCGAGACATCTAGGTAACATCTGAAGACTCTCCTGTCACATGTCTCCACATGAGCCTCTTCAGGTCCTCAACCTGTCTAACCACAGGCTGTTAGTTCAAGCCATCCTTTTCTTAGCTCAGTCTAGTGCTTTCTTCCAGGGTGTAAATTTTAGGAAGGAGAAAGAATTTAGCCTAAACAAGAGATGAGAGGAAATTTCCAGAGTAGTTATCTTGAAAGGTCATGCACTGTGTCCCCATAGGCAGAAGAGCAGAAACAGAGGCATTAAAAACAAGAGCATGCATGGCTGAGCTCGGAATGCTGCCTGGTTTGCTGTGGTGGAACTTAGAACACTTGAGAGTTAGACAGTGGTACAGGAATGAAATTGTAAGGGTAATTAAGGCAGTGGTTGAATTACCAGCAAGTGTGCATGAAAGCAGGCTTTCCTCCTCCCCAGCTTTCAAGTGGTGATTGGATTACCAGCAGGGTTAAAGTACTACACCTGTCTCCATTTGAATTTTAAAATGTATGACTGCTAGCACCATGAAGATAGGTTCATAGAGCAAGATTCAAAGCAGATGCATAATATCCAGAGGTGGTTTTGTTCATTCTGAACCAGAGCAAGGCTAATTGATAGGAAGCTAACCATGGAGCAGAGAAACTGACATTTGGAAGTAGAAACCTCGGGGTCACCGATGTCTTAGGAGGAGGTGGGAAAAGGATTCTGGAAGCGCACAGTTTCTGACTTGGGGGACAAGATTTTAACAATGATACTGAAGAGGAAAGGTTGGGGAAGGGGTCCATGCAAAACAGTGTTCTTGAGGCCTTGGCAGGATACAGATGGCCCCTGAACACAGAATCAAATTTTCAGGAAAGAAGAAATAAAATGTACAGTTATCAGAAGTGGGAGATATGATGTTGTATTTTATCTGTGAATGACGACTGCCACGGTGCCCACAGACTCTGCCTCAAAGTTCCTATTCTAAGACTAAATAGAATATCTCTCCCTCTCCCCTCCCTCTCTCTTTTTTCCCTCTCTCTCTACACACACACACACACACACACACACACACACACACACACACACACACACACATTTCTGAGACAGGATTTCTCTGTGTTACAGTCCTAGCTGTCCTAGAACTTGCTTTGTATAACAGGCTGACCTGGATCTCACAGAGACTACAGAGATCTGCCTGCCTCTGTCTCCCAAGAGCTGGGATTAAAGGCATGCACTCTATCCCACTCCCAACCCCACTGCAGAATGACTCCTAAGTGAAAAGGGAAAGTATAAATACTTCAAATCACAAATCAATGTTTAAACTGTTTTCTAATTATCTAATGTCAAAATTGAGAAAATGCATGCCTTCAAAGATGTGAGATTCAAATACTATAACAAGGTAAACCATAGAGGGTTTTCTTCCTGTCTATGCAGTACTTACTGCCATGAGCTGGTTTCGTTATAAAGTGCATGTCTGAGCACTAAACCTACTCTTATGAGAACTCACTGAAGAGCAAAAAGAAAACAACTCAAGCAATAAAAATTGAAGGTCAAAAAACAGAAAAAGAATTCTAAAATGAAAATTAAAGCCCAGTATGTACACTAAGAAGAGGTGGCTATGACTTCCCCTCCACATAGAGGTGGCCATGTCCTCCCTCCATATAGAGGAGGCCACTTCCTCTCTCTATGGCTTTCTGGAGAGTAGCAAATTTTTTCCTGAAGCCATGAGCCACTTAAATGTGCATATTCCTCAACCTGTTCAAGTGAGGGCAGGAGTGTCAGGGTAAAGAGAGTCATGTGTCCACAGAGACAGTCATGTGATCCAAAGAACGGTGATGAGTGACTGTGGAGGAAAATATCAAATCTCTAAATACTGACCTGATGTTAGAGGAAGTTTGACTTTTTAGATGATGTTAATACAAAGAAATGTAAATATTTTAAAATAGCACTGTTATCAAGCATTTCCCAAAAATAATTATTCCAGAAAGGATTATTACAGTAAATTGTGTAAACTATCATAATTTAGCAAACATTACCTACAAATTATATTTGAGTTGTGATAAAAGTCCCTGTAGTCAATTGCATTTCTTACTCATCTCACCTGATATTTATTCTGAGATGTTTGAGACCCAATGCTTATATCAATTCCTTGTCACTCTTCTGAATTTGATTTTCTCTTTTTAAAACCATAAAGTGCTTTAAATAGGACATTTTGAACCTACAAGTGTAGCTCCAGTGATAGAGGGCTTGCCTCATATGCACAGACCTTGGATTTAATCTCTGATAACTTGGCTGTGCTGACATAATTCTGTAAGCCCAGCATCTGAGAGTGTGAGGCAAGAGGACCAGAGCGTCATGCTCATCCAACCTAAGCAACATGATACTGTTTTAAAAATAAAATAAAATAAGAAATTTTAAAATATTCATTGTAATCCTTCTCTACTTTTTTTTTCTTTTTCTTTTTGCTTCAAATAAAAGAAGTATAAATAGTTTGGGAGTTGTGGAGAAGAGAGAATGACCTGATGTTGTTGGAGGGGGAAGGGACCTTAAATAAGGCTATACAAGGATAGAAAGTGTGACTTCTTTGTTCATAACAATAAAATAAAAAAAAGAAAGAAAAAAAGAGATAATAATTTATCCTACATAGTGTTTGAGTTGTAGGTTTGGAGTTTGATTTCAAGATATCACACTTCACCTCACATTTAAAAGGCTCATAGTCTACATACAAGCTAGCATTTATTTAACCTATGTACTTATATATTTCTCATTTCTGTGACCAAACAATTGACTTGGATGGCTTAGGGAAGAAAAGGGTTATTTGGCTCACTGTACCAGAGCATCATGGGGTAAAGGTGTGCAGTGTAGCTAGTTGTGTGGGTGTGGGTGTGGGTGTGGGTGTGGGTGTGGGTGTGGGTGTGGGTGTGGTGTACATCCAATTTCTTCACATGACTGGACTGAGCCATAGACTAGACTATAGTCTTGAAAGGGCTGCCCTTCCCAAAAGAGTGTCCTGTGGGGAGCATGTCAGAGTCATACTAGTAGCACCTGGGAATAAAATCATAGAATTAACTCCCCAGTCTCTAAGGAAAGAGAAAACAAAATGCTTGCTGGATGATTGGATCAGCAGATAAAAGGACTTGTGTATCTCTTCATAGACATTAGGATGCTGAGAACCTTGTGAAATTATTTGAGGTACAAATTTATGATTGACTTTCTGGTAAGAATGGAGTCCATAAATATTGTCATGGTCTCAGAGATGTCTATAAAACTCTCCAGTTCTGTCCATCAGAAACAAAGCCAGAGAGAATTAAAGTGAAACACAGTCTACCAAGGTCAGGACTATAGACAAGTGTCTGGTTTTTTGCTGAAATTTTTGTGCTGTATTGTTTTCTGACCCTAATCCATCTCACGAGAAATATCTCTACTCTATCTACTTTCTCCCAAACCTGTCTTTTACCAACTAGAAAGTAATTCTATTAAATCTAATTTTTTCATAAAGAAAAATTGAGACAATAACTTCCATTTTATTGTTACCAAGAATATCTCAGTGCCTTAAAGAAATTGTCTAAACAATAACTGGAACCTACTAGGAAGCCCATCAATTAATTTGCTCTTTTTCTCTTGTACAAAACAAAGAGCAAGTGGAGAATCTGACTTAGCAGTTTTTGAGATTTGGAAAGGGGAAGGCAGAAGGCTTTCTCCAGCCCTGCTGTGTCCTGATGTATGAGGAAACAACAGTCATCCCTCCTAAGTACCAAGACCTGAAAAGAGTAATGTAACTCAGAAAGAAACTCTCTTACAAGATAAATTTTAACCCCTTCCTCCTCCTCCTCTTTCTCTTCCTCCTCTTCTTCCCCTCATCTTGTCTTCCTGTATACTGTGAATATGTGTTGCTACTGTTGGATAATAGAGACAGCTTACAGCCAGGCAGAGAGATAGAAGAAGGGCAGAGTCTGGGAAGTGTGATCCAGCCTACCAAGCAACATGCATGACTGTACCAGTAAGCCACCAGCCACGTGCGATACATAGATTAATAGAAATGGGTTAATTATAGATGTAAGAGCTAGCTAGCAAAAAGCCTGAGCCATAGACCACACAGTTTGTAATTAATATTAATCCTCTGAGTCAGTTGTTTTACAAGAGGCTGCAGAATCAGAGTGAGACTGAAAAACTTCCAGCTACATCCCCCCTCTTCTCTCCCCCTTTTCCTTCTCTTCCTCCTTCCCCTCCTCTTCCTCCTCTTTCCCACTTCCTTTCCCACCTCTCCTCTTTCTACCCCCCTCCTCTCTTCTTTTCTCTTCCTGTTTCCATGTGTTTGGAGGAGTGATTTAGAGTAAGCCTGGTTTGTGACAACTTACTTAGTCAGAGTCATGACAGCTTGAATGGCACTGTCCTAAGATCATGAGTGATGATGGTCTCAGCGTCTCCTTCAGTCCTGGTGATTCATGCAGCATTTTAAGTACTAACTTAAATTGCAGATATTAAAATACTTACTTCTTAATGGCATATAAATAAACAATGTTTTTGAAGTTTATAGGAACATTGCATGCTATGTTAAAAATAGAGTTTAAGGTGTCTCTGATGATAATAAATAAATCCCATAGCAGCTAGTGCATACCAATTCCAGCCTTAACTTGCAGCTGCCATGATGTACTTGATAATCCCTTCCCTTCTGAACCTTACTGTGTTGTAATAACAATCATTTCTCTTCTACTCTGAGGCCAATATCAATCTCTAACCTTAAACTATGTCATTAAGTGATCAAAACCTTGTTTGGAGCCAAAGGAGCCCTAGTCAAACATGTAAAATGGAAAGATACATCTTGGACAAGATCTTCTGAAAGTGCTGTTTTCTTGTATTTTATTTTATTAGCTTTGGTCCTTTATTATCTCTCCTGATGGGGATGTTACTTTCAACTATTTATCAGTCATCAACTTGCTTAGATTTCAGTTGACAGGGGACTTGTTACCCCAGGAATCCATGAGAGAGAAGTCCACACATGACTGCCATGGTGTAATTTTGAGGACTGATATTCTTGGCAGGTGGGGGTCTTCCCTGACACCTTTCAAATAACATAGTCCCACTATGACAAGCATGGCTTAATACTCAAGACATCGTAATTTAATACTTAGTACCAGAGTGGACACTAAGCTTCTTTGTTCTTTTCTGTGGTGTGCATTGAAACTTCAGCTTCCTAAAATCCTTCAAATTGCTTTTTCTCTGCTGTACAGCTGAAGCTACAAAGGCATTGCCACTTTGTTGCCACTTCATTGGTACTTGGAAGTGAATCTTCTCCTTCTGCTTCTCAGTTGAATTTTATCTACCGTCTTCCCTCTTCTGCTATGAGAAGTATATAAATATTTGGAATTGTGGAATTATACTACAGAATTAAGGTCCCTAGGAAGATCTACTAGCCACAGTTAATGCTCTGGTGTTAAACTGTTTGATTCAATTATGAGTCATTAGGGAATGAAGCACCATTGGCCTGTTCTCCACTTTGCTTTGTTTTCCCTGGCATCATCCAGAGCACTGGATAACACCCATCCAGGGCACCAAAGAACACCTATCCAGAACACACACTCAGAAGACTGGAGAATGCCCATCAAGTACACCATAAAACACCAGAATATCAGAGAAAAACCTATTCAGAACACTTGAAAACACTGGAACACATGATCCAAAATGCAACCTGTCCTGACATTCCTGTTAGTGCCCTTTTCTTAGAAGACACACACCTTGGAGACTTTATCTTTCCTCTTCCTAGGTTGCTTTCTATCCTTAGCCTGGTAAAAACTAAAGCCTAGCTGTATTTTTCTTCTGTAGAGGTTTCCTCAAATTCATTCATGCCATGGCTTCACTCCCTCCAGTCACTAAACTCATCAATACCACTGAAAACACCTGTGCAGGTAGATGCTGAATGACCAAAGGTAGGAAGCAGGATATAGTCATATTTATATCCTGAGTACCAATATCATTTCTCACTAAAGGTATCTTCTAATGTCCCACTTATTTGTAAAATATAATGACAACTTGAAAGCAAAATAGACAGTAAAACCAAAAACAAACATTATGAACAAGAACATGCTTTACATGAAACTTAGTTGTGTTTCATGCTCAGTGTTAAAAAGTCAACTCAACTCATGCAGACAGTCCTCCCACTGAGGCCAACTCATGCACACAGTCCTACCACTGAGGCCAACTCATGCACACAGTCCTCCCACTGAGTCCTCCCACTGAGGTCAACTCATGTAGACAGTCCTCCCACTGAGGCACAGGTCCAGGTTCTATTTCCAACTTAAGCTAAAATACACTAAAAAGCTGGATGATATATTTATTGCTATTTCTGTTTATAGGAACTGAGCAGAAAGAGAAAGCACAGGCAAAGGGAGAAAGACTTTGCTACAGTCCACATATGTAAGAAATCCAAAGGGATGTTAGTGAAAAGAGGCTTGAGCTGCTGGACTGTAAATGATTTCTGCCTTTAATATGCTTTTCCTCAACCACTGGTTAAATTGTTTGGCTCAAATCTGCTTTACTTTAAGACTGGGGCATTTTGGTGGCTTTACTGTAGGTGGTTTTCTCCTTTTGTTTTTAAAATATAAATAATATTTAACTTTGATGATGTTTCATGTGTAAGATAGTTCTGTTTGGTCTAGTATAGTGATCAAAATGCATCTCAAACAGCCAGTAAGAGAAAGTCACTTGATTTACAGTGTTGTGAAGTGAAATAAATCTGTGAGATTGGCCTGAGTCTAGAACATAAGA
>PVIH01020651.1:0-31764 GCA_004025045.1 Sigmodon hispidus
TTTTATGCATTGTTGTATACGGTTTGCCAAAATTTTGTTGAGAATTTTCGCATCAATATTCATGAGGGAAATTGGTCTGTAATTCTCCTTCTTTGTTGTGTCTTTGAGTGGCTTGGGTATTAGGGTGATTGTGGCCTCATAAAAGGAATTTGGCAATATTCCTTCAGTTTCTACTATGTGAAATAGTTTGAGGAGTAACAGTAGTAATTCTTCTTTGAATGTCTGGTAGAATTCGGCACTGAAACCATCTGGACCAGGGCTTTTATTTTTGGGGAGGTTTTTAATGACAGCTTCAATTTCCTTAAGGGTTATAGGTCTGTTTAGGTAATTAATCTGTTCTTCATTTAATTTTGGAAGATGGTGCCTGACCAGAAAGCTGTCCATTTCTTCTAGGTTTTCCATTTTTGTGGAATACAGATTTTCAAAATATGACCTGATAATTCTCTGTATTTCCTGGGGGTCTGTTGTTATGTCCCCCTCTGCAAAGCCAAGGACACTGTCAATAGGACAAAACGCCAGCCTACAGAATGGGAAAAGATTTTCACCAACCCTACAAGTGACAGAGGACTGATCTCTAAGGTATATAAAGAGCTCAAATATTTAGATCCCAAAACCTTGAATAACCCTATCAAAAAATGGGGTTCAGATCTAAAAAGGGAATTCAAAGCAGAGGAACTACAAATGGCTGAAAGGCACCTGAAAATGTGCTCTTCATCTTTAGCCATCAGAGAAATGCAAATCAAAGCAACTTTGAGATACAACCTAACACCTGTTAGATTGGCTAAGATAAAAGGCACAGATGACAGCCTATGCTGGAGAGGATGCAGAGCAAGGGGAACACTCCTCCATTGTTGGTGGGATAGTAAGCTTGTTCAGCCACTTTGGAATACAATATGGAGGTTTCTCAGAAAATTGAGAATCAATCTCCCCAAGGACCCAGCAATACTACTTCTGGGTGTATACCCTAAAGAGGCACATTCACACTCCAAAGGTATTAGCTCAACTATGTTCATAGCAACATTATTTGTAATAGCAAGAACCTGGAAACAACCTAGATGTCCCTCAACTGAAGAATGGATTAACAAATTGTGGTACATCTACACAATGGAATACCACTCAGCAGTAAGAAAAAATGATATCCTAAAATTCACAGGCAAATGGATGGATTTGGAGAATATCCTCCTGAGCGAGGTATCAGAAACTCAGAGAGATAAGCAGGGGATGTACTCACTCACTAGTGGTCTCTAAACAAACAAACAAGAAAAAAAGCCAAACATGCCCAAGCAGCAAACCACAACCATTGAACAGCTTGGGATCAGAAACACCCTGGACTGACCCTTCAAACCCCAGTCCATGTATAGGAACACCTGACTCACTCTTGAGGGAGGGGGGACAAAACTGGATTTGGCCAGGAGAGAAGACTGATCCATGCATTATTGGGCCAGTGGGACCATAGGACTGTCTGCTCCCTGCCAATGAGGGGATGGGGAGTTGCAGAGAAGAAAAATGACCAGATGTGGTGGGAGGGGGAAGAGACCTTGAATAAGGATATGCAGGGATGGAAAAAAAAATTCAGAGGGAAAGCTGAACACAAAGAAAATATATGTGTAGCAATCTTATCTGCATTTCCACCCTTGATAAGCCATGCTTATGATTATTATCCTCTGTATAGTTATTGTTAACTCTTCCGCATTTTTAAATTCTTTTTACTGTTTTTTTGATAAATACAAAATAAAGAAAGAAAAAAAAGAAAATAAAAAAAAGAAATTTAAGATTAAGATTTCATAAAGTTTGTACTATTCTGAATCATTTTTTTACATGCAGAAAGCCTGATCTTTCTTCTGCTGTTATATGCTAATGTCTTTTTTTTTGTATTTTCTCATGTAAAAAGCTTTTTATTAATAACTTCCGCTGCACATCTGCCCTCTCTGTTTCCTGTCATTCCTCAACCTCCCTTTCACCAATCCCACCATGTATTCCCCCATGACGGCAACGAATCCAAAAGTGAGCTAGTTTGGTCTGGCAAATCTAGTTGAGGTAGGTCTGTGTCCTTTACGCTAGTATCAAAAAGGTTTTGCTATTATAAATAATGCTACTCTGAACATAGTTGAGCTGAAGCCTTTGGGGTAAGAATGTACATCCTTTGGGTATATGCTCAATACTCGTATTGCTGAATCATTGGGTAGATTCCCAGTATTCTGAGAAACTGCGAACCTAATTTCTAAAGTGGCTGTACAAATGTACACTCACAATAGCAATGATGAAGTTTTCCCATTGTTTCTCATAACTTCTAGAATAGGCAGTCATCTGTGTTTCTGATCTTAGCTATTCTGACAGGTGTAAGATGGTATCTCAGAGTTATTTTAATTTTCTTTTTTTGTTGTTTTATTTATTTTTTTTCAAAGAAGTCACACTTTCTATCCTTGTATATCCTTATTCAAGGTCTCTTCCCCTCCTGCCACATCAGGTCATTCTTTCTTCTCCACAACTCCCCATCCCCTCCCTGGCAGGCAGCAGACAGTCCCATGGTCCCACTGACACAGTTATTTTGATTTTCAATTCTCTAATGGCTAAGGATGTTGGTAAATTTGTGTTTTTAGATATTTAAAAAATAAAGTCCTTTCTTCTATGTATTCTTCTGCTCACCCATCTTTCACTCTTCCTAAACGCTCCCAGTTTGCCTTTAGCCTCCACCTACCATATCACCCATCCCCTTCAAAAAAGGGCAGAAAGTCCAAAAGTGGGTCAGCTCAGCTTGGCTCATCCATTCCAGTCAGGCCCAATTTCTGTATTTGAATATCAAGGCTATGGTAGACACTCCACTGCAGGCAATGGGCTCCAAGGTGTCACATATTAACAGGAACACAGTCTGATCCTACCCCTCAAAACTCAACATAATGCCCATGCCAATTAACAGTTGCCTACTCTATGGTTCCCCAGGGACCAATCTTGATTCAGTGGTCTCACCAGAGCTTCAGGCAGCCATCTCTGTGGGACTCCTCCTCATATTCCGTATCTTCTTTCTCATACAGACCCTTCTCCCCAACTCTCAAGATGGAAAGGGATACAAATTGGAAAAGAAGAATTGAAACTATCTCTATTAGCAGATGATATGATTTTATACAAAAATGATCCACAAAATTCTACCAGGAAACATCTACAGCTGATAAACACAAACAGCAATGTAGCATGATACAATATTAACACAAAGATATCAGTAGCCCTACTATACACTAAAGATGAAAGAAATAAGGGGAAAATCCCCTTTTATAACAGCTGTAAATAACATTAAATACATTGATGTAACTATAAACAAATGCATATCTGATATGTTGACAAAAACTTTAAATCACTGAAGAAAGAAATTTAAAAGGAAATCAGAAAATGGAAAGATCTGCCGTGTTCCTGGACAGGTAAGATCAGCATAGTAAAAATGGCAATTCTAACAAAAGCAATCTAAAGATTCAATGCACTGCCCATCAAAATAACAACACATTTTTTTACAGACCTTGAAAGAACAATACTCAATTTCATTTGGGATAATAGGGAAGCCAAGATTGCCAAGACAATTTTTCTCAACAAAAGAACCTCAGGAGGCATCACCATCCCTGTCTTCAAGTTATACTATAGAACTACATTAATGAAAACACCTTGGTACTAGCATAAAAACAGACTTGTAGTTGAATGGAATCAAATTGAAGATCCTAATATTAAGCCAAAAACCAATGAACACCTGGTCTTTCATAAAGAGGCCCAAAATATTCAAAGGCCAAAATATAGTATCTGTAACAAATGGTGCTGGTATTGCTGGATGGTAGAGTGTAGAAAATTTCAAATAGATTCAAGGCTATTATCCTGCATAAAACTCAAATCCAATTAGATCAATGACCTTAACATAAACCCAGCCACACTGAACTTGATAGAAAAGAAAGTGGGATATACCCTCCAACCAATTGGCAAAGGTGACCCCTTTCTAAATGTAACACCAGTAGCACAAACACTAAGAACAACAATCAATAAGTGGGACCTTCTAAAATTGAGAAGCTTCTGGAAAGGTAAGGATATAGTCATTAAAAGACAGCCTACAGAATGGGAAAAGATTTTCACCAACCGCAAAAGTGAGAGAAGACTGATC
Organism: Sigmodon hispidus; assembly: GCA_004025045.1. Taxonomy (NCBI): domain Eukaryota; kingdom Metazoa; phylum Chordata; class Mammalia; order Rodentia; family Cricetidae; genus Sigmodon; species Sigmodon hispidus. Next base: position 4,136 of record PVIH01020651.1, read on the forward strand.
TCTAAACTATAAACAGAACTCAAGAAACTAGAGCTGAAAACCTTGAATAACCCAATAAAAATGTGGTTCAGAACTAAAAAGGGACTTCTCAGCAGAAGATTTACAACTGGCTAAAAAATTTAATAAAAATATAAAAGTAAAAAAAAAAAGATACCTGTTGAAATGACTTAGAGATTCAAGAAAAAAAGAAAAAGTGCTGTACATCTTTTGCCATCAAAGAAATACAAATCAAATCTACTTTGAGATAACACCTTACACCTGTCAGATTGGCTAAGATAAAAGACACAGATGACAGCTTAAGCTTGAGAGGTTGCCGAGCAAAGAGAACACTCCTCGATTTTTGGTGGGAGTGTAAGCTTGTTCTGCCACTCTGGAATGCAGTATGGTGGTTTCTCAGAAAACTGGGAATTCCTCTCCTCAAGGATTCAAGAATATCACCACTGGGCATATACCCTAAAGATGCACATTTGCATTCCAATGGCATTAGCTCAACTATGTTCATAGCAGCATTATTCATAATAACAAGAACCTGGAAACAACCTAGATGCCCCTCAACTGAAGAATTGATAAACAGACTGCGGTACATCTACAAAATGGAATACTACTCAGAAGTAAGACAAAATGATATCTTAAAATTTGCAGGCAAATGGACAGATTTGGAGAATACCCTCCTGAACGAGGTATCACAAGACTCAAAAGATAAGCAGGTGATGTACTCACTCATTAGTGGACTTTAAACAAAAAGCTAAATATTCCAAAGCTGCAAACCACAACCACTGAACATCTTGGGATCTGTAGCACCTTGAACTGGCAACTTGGAGTCCATTCTCTCCTGAGGAACACCTGATCCAGTCTTGATGTTGGGGTGAGGAAAGCAGATTTGCCTGAAGTAGGTGCTGATTTAAGTCACCTTGGGACCTTGAGACCTCATGCCTTTGCTGGAGAGGAGATAAAGGGACGGTGAGAAGAGAGTGACTGGGAGAACAGGGAGGGGGAAGGGAGTTTGAACAAGGGCAAGTCCATGGATAAAAAATGACTTTATTCATAATTAAAAAAGAAAAAAAGAAGATTCCTTCAGTAGCTAGTGGAAGCATATCCACAGATGCATGCCCCAAAATTAGATTTAGCTTGAAAACCCAGGAGAAGTGAGGAAGTAAAGATTGTAGGAGCCAAAATGTTCCAGGACACGAGGAGAAACTTTGCATACAGAATCCTCAAAACAGGGCTTATAGAGTCTCACACATGAAATGACAATTATTTAGCCTTCATGGGTCTGCTCTAGGCTCTATCAATATATGTTGTAGTTGTTTAGCTTGAAGTTAAGATTTTTAATTACAATAAAAACATTATTTTTAATTAATATATTAGATGTTGAGAATGCAGCTAATGGCCAAAACTTTACATTATGCACATTTTTATAAAAATCACACCTACTTTTCCACTGTTAATGAAATATTCCCCCAAATTGATAATTCATCTCTACATAGTAGCACTGTTTTGGATGGCATTGAAATAATTTATATCTTTTTATAGGAAACATAGATGAGAGCCATATAAAAAGAAAATGTCATGTGCCATATATTTCAAACCATGAACCTACTTAGCTCCATCTACCATTCAGGTGCTTCTTTCAAGTATTTTATAACTGATTATATAAGTCACTAAAACATTTAACTTAAAACATGTGCATGAGGTAGTGGTTTTTCTCACTCTCAGGTTAAGAATCTGACTTTCAACACTAGCATATTTCATGAAACATCAGAATAGATTAAATATTACAAGATCAGTGCCTCTTCCATTGCTGTGATAAAATGCCATGACTAAGGCAACTCATAGAAGAAAGAGTTTAATTGTGTCTGCTTACAGTTTCAAAGAGCTAGAATTCCATGACCAACATAGCAGAAAGCCTAGAATGAGACAGGCAGACATGATGCAGAGATGTTGCACAGTGGGGAATGGAATGAGGCTTTTAAATCCCAAAATCATGTCACCAGTCAAATTTATTTCAATAGGGCCACAACTATTTATTTTTCTTAAGCAGTCAACAATGACTGAATCATGTATTAAGAATAATATCTCATTTAAATGAATATAATCAACTGTCTGCTCCTTTTATCTTACATTTTGCCATGTTGTAATTGTAAAGGAAAAGTCCTGGAAATAAAATGTGTCTCTAAAGATGCAATGATTTTGAGTAATTTGAATATTATAAGGCCTTAAGGTTATTATCTTATGTAGGTCTTTTTTTTTTTTTTTTTTTTACCCCAGAATAGTTATTACTTACCCACCTCTTTACTGGAACTATCATCTTAAAAATAAATAGATAAAAATCCACTTAGGATCTCTTACCTTAGCAGACTATTAACTTCCACTAACCTAGGAGCTAGGGATGCTACTAGTTATTAAAAGGTCTATATGAATGACTTCTGTTCCCCCATTTTGCTATAATTGTTTTTCTGTTGTGCCCATAAATGTACTTATCTATCCATCTATCTGTCTATCTATCTACCAATTTATCTACTATCTATCTACCAATTTATCTACTTATTTATATATTTTGGTAGAATAAAGTCTTTTTTATCCATGTATCCCCTTCTTACAACTCCCTTTTCCCTCTCGGTCAGCCTTCAGGCTCCCTTCTTGCCATCCTCTCTCTCCTCCTGAGAAAAGGCAAGAGGTCCCTAGGTAGATTAGTTCAGCATCCACTCCAGGCAAACCCCATTTCCTCATTCTAATATCAAGACTGGGTTAGCTGCTCCTCTGGAGGTAGTGGGCTAAAAGGTAACAGTCCATGTACAGAAAAACAGTCTGAACCCTCCCCTGAAGGCTAAACGTACTGCCCATGTCAGTGGACAGCTGCCTATCATTGGAGGGCCTAGTTCCTTTTTCTGATGGTTCTCAAGTGGCCATTCTTAATTCAGTGAGCTCTCTAGAGTTCCATCCAGCCATCACTGTGAGAACTTTTCTCATACTCCCTATCTCTTTGATCATACAGAGTGTCCTCTGCCGCTATCAGCTGGACCAGGGACTCAGCCCAGTGCTCGGCCATGTCTTCTTGCCTCTGCCTCTATTCACTTTTGGATATAAGTTGTGTGATGGCACTTATAGTGGCTATTCATTTGATTATAGTAGAAGTCTTGTTTAGGCAACACCTTCACTATTCATTGCAGACATAGCCAGGGACATCCTGTGAGCACTTGGAGGTTTCCGTAGCAGCCAGTCTTTTTCCAACCCCACAATGGCTTCCTCTATTAAGATCTCCATCTGTTTTTTTCTCTCCCTCCTTGTTGTTGCTTTCAATCATTTCCTTCTCTCCTGATTTCTTCCCAACTTTTCTTGTTTGCAACTCCTTATGCCCAAAGTTAGCTAAGATCTTCTCTATGCTCTCTTCCTAGATGACACCCTGGATGTCTCCCTTAAGTTCCTTCAAATCCCAAGCTTTTCAGTGGTTGTGATTTACAGCTGGGGTGTGCTTTGCTTTTTGTTTAAAGTCCACTAGTGCCCAGCGCCTGAATCCCTACAAGGGAAAATACTGTTCCTGTAGGGTTCCGGTTCCAGGACCATGTTCTGTCTGTGGAGCATGTCTCCACACACTCTGAAGCAGACAGAGATAAACTTTGTCTATCGGGGTTCCCCAGCTGCAGTTAAGAAAAGGGAACTTACATGTCCACCCCTCCTCCAACTGCTTCAACGAGAAGGACTGAGGACTTGAAATTGAGATCCCTGCCCACAGCAGGGTTAGATTGAGCAGACCACTTGCTCATAGGTGACAGAAGACACACAAATCCACTTGCCACAACTGAACAGGAGCCACCTAATCATGAACCACTGAAGCCATGGGCAGATGCCAGAACAAAAATATATATAATAATATAAAGAACAATAAGGTACTTCCAGAAGAAAGTGGCAGTCCTACCACTACAAGACCTGACTGAGCAATCAAGAGGAAACAGAAAGAAGCAGCACCAAAATACCTTTTAGATGATCATTGAAGCCCTTAAAGAAGATATGAAAAATTCCCTTAAATGAATAGAGGAAAATACAAACAAAAGATTGGAAGAGATGAGCAAATCTATGAAAGAAACATGCCAGGAAATAAAAACTGAAATAGAAGCAATAAAAAAGGCACAAAATGAGGCCAAGATGGAAAAAGAAAACCTGAAGAAAAAATCTGGAACCACAGATACAAGCATAACAAACAGAGTTCCAGACATGGAAGATAGAATTTCTGAAGTGGAAGACTCTGTAGCTCAAATAGATATATCAGTCAAAGAAAATACTGAAACCAAAAAAAGCCATAACACAGAATGTTCAGGAAATCTGAGATACCATGAAAAGACCTAACCTGAGAATAATAGGAATAGAAAAAGTAGAAGAATACTAGCTCAAAGGCACAGATAATGTTTTCAATAAAATCATAGAAGAAAACTTTCCTAACTTGAAGAAAGAAAGGCCTATAAACATACAAGAAGCTTACAGAATTCCAAATAGCTATGACCTCCTCAAAATGTCAGCATGCCACATAATCAAGCCACAAAACATACAAAATAAAGAAAAAATTGTAAGAGCTGCAAAAGAAAAGGGCCACCTTACCTATAAAGGCAGACCCATCAGAATAACACCTGATTATTTAATGGAAATAATGAAAGCTAGAAGAGCATTGTCAGAAGTTATACAGATGCTAAAAGAGCATGGCTACCAAAGTAGAACACTACACACTGAAAAATTATCAGTCACCATAGATGGAGAAAACAAGATATTTCATGACAAAGTCAGATTGAAACAATCCAGACATTAACCTAAAAACCTATGAACACCTGATCTTTGAAAAAGAGGCCCAAAACATTCAATGGAAAAATGATAGTATATTTAACAAATGGTGTTGGCATAGCTGGATGGAAGTGTGTAGAAAAATGCAAATAGATCCACGCCTGTCACCCTGCACAAAACTCAAATTCAAGTGGATCAAAGACCTCAACATAAACCCAGCCACTTTGAACTTGATAGAAAAGAAAGTGGAAAATACACTTCTACAAATTGGCACAGGCGACTACTTCCTAACTATAGCACCTGTGGCACAGAGACTGAGACCAACAATCAATAAGTGGGATCTCCTGAAGCTAGGAAGCTTCTGCAAAGCCAAGGACACTGTCAATAGGACAAAACGCCAGCCTACAGAATGGGAAAAGATTTTCACCAACCCTACAAGTGATAGAGGACTGATCTCTAAGATATATAAAGTGCTCAAGAATCTAGAGCCCAAAACCATGAATAACCTAATCAAAAAATGGGGTACAGATCTAAAAAGGGAATTCTCAGCAGAAGAATTACGAATGACTGGAAGGCACCTGAATAAGTGCTCATCATCTTACCCATCAGAGAAATGCATATCCAAACAACTTTTAGATAACTAACCCTAACCCTAACCATAACCCGAACCCTAACCCTAACCCTAACCCTAACCCTGAAAACTGTTTGCATGGCTAAGATAAATGACACCGAGGACAGCCTTTGCTGGACAGGATGCAGAGCTAGGAGAACACTCCTCCATTGTTGGTTGTTGTAGTGTAAGCTTGTTCAGCCACTTTGGAATACAATATGGAGGTTTCTCAGAAAATTTAGAATCAATCTCCCCAAGAACTCAGCGATACCACTTCTGGGTGTATACCCTAAAGATGCACAGTCACACTCGAAAGGCATTAGCTCAACTATGTTCATAGCAACATTATTTGTAATAACAAGAACCTGGGAACAACCTAGATGCCCCTCAACTGAAGAATGGATTAACAAACTGTGGTACATCTACATTATGGAGTACTACTCAGCAGTAAGAAAAAATGATATCCTAAAATATGTAGTCAAATGGATGGATTTGGAGAATATCCTCATGAGCGAGTTATCACAAACCCAGAAAGATAAGCAGAGAATGTACTCATTTATTAGTGGACTTAAACAAACAAACAAGAAAAAAGAAACAAGAAAGAAAAAAATAAAGCAAAGCATGCCCAAGGTGCAAGCCACAACCACTTAACAGCTTAGAATCAGAAATGCCACTCCCCCTGTGGAACACCTGACTCAGTCTAGAGGTAGGGGGGAGAAAACTGGATCTGCCAGGAATGGGGGCTGAACTAAGCAATATTGGGTCAGTGGGTTTTGGGACTGCCAGCTGCCTGCCCAGGGAGGGGATGGGGTGTTGTTGAGAAAAGAGAATGACCTAATGTTGTGGGAGGGGGAAGGGACCTTGAATAAGGATATTCATGGATAGTAAGTGTGACTTCTTTGTTCATAATAATAAAATAAAAAAAATAAAAATAAAAAAATAAAGTCCACTAGTGAGTGATTACATTCCCTGTTTATCTTTCTGGGCTTGTGATACCTCACTCAGGAAGATATTTTCCAAATTCATCCATTTGCCTGTGAATTTTATGATATCATTTATCTAATACTACTTTGTATAGATGTACCACATTTATTAATCCATTCTTAAATTGAGGGGCATCTAGGTTACTTTCATATTCTTGCTATTATGAATAATGCTGCTATTAACATAGTTAAGCTAATGTCTTTGAGGTGAGAATGTGTGTCTTTTGGGTATATGACCAATAAGTGGTATTGCTGGATCCTAAGGCAGACTGGTTCCCAGTTTTCTGAGAAAGAGCCATACTGCATTCCAGAGTTACTGAACATGCTTACACTGCCACCAACAACAGAAGAGTGTTTCTCTTGCTCTGCATCCTCTCGAGCATAGGCTGTCATCTTTTTCTTTTATCTTAGCCAATCTGACAGTTTTAAGATGATATCTCAAAGTTGTTTTGATTTGCATTTCTCTGATGGCTAAATATATCCAGTACTTTTTTTATAATAAAATATGTTTTTTTCTTCTTCTTAGTATTATTATCACTATTATTATTATGAACAAAGAAGTCACACTTTCAATCCTTGTATATCCTTATTCAATTTCCCTTCCCTCTCCCACCACATCAGGTCATTCTTTCTTCTCTACAACTCCCCACCCCCTCCCTGGGCAGGTAGCAGAAAGTCCCATGGTCCCACTGACCCAATATTGCTTAGTTCAGTCGCCACAGTTGGCAGACCCAGTTTTCTCCCCCCACCCTGAAGAGGGTGTCAGGTTTTTCTCTAGGGGGAGTGGGATCCAAGGAGTCAGTCCATGGCGTTTCTGATCCCAAGATGTTCAGTGGTTGTGGTTTACAGCTTGGGCATGCTTGGCTTTTTGCTTGTTTGTTTGTTTCTTTAGAGTCCACTAATGAGTGAGTACATCCCCTGCTTATCTTTCTGAGTTTGTGATACTTTGCTCAGGAGGATATTCTCCACGTCCATCCATTTGCCTGCAAACTTTAGGTAATCATTTTTTCTTACTGCTGAGTAGTACTCCATTGTGTAGATGTACCACAGTTGGTTAATCCATTCTTCAGTTGAGGGACATCTAGGTTGTTTCCAGGTTCTTGTTATTACAAATGATGCTGCTATGAACATAGTCGAGCTAATGCCTTTGGAGTATGACCATGCATCTTTAGGGCATACACCCAAAAGTGGTTTTGCTGGGTCCTTGGGGAGATTGATTCTGAATTTTCTGAGAAACTGAAATACTGCATTACAGAATGTCTGAACAAGCTTACACTCCCACCAACAATGGAGGAGTCTTCCCCTTGCTCTGCATCCTCTCCAGCATAGGCTGTCCTCTGTGTCTTTTATCTTAGCCAATCTAACAGGTGTAAGGTGGTATCTCAAAGTTGTTTTAATTTGCATTTCTCTGATGGCTAAAGATGATGAGCACTTTTTCAGGTGCCTTTCAGCCATTTATAAATCTTTTGCTGACAATTCCCTTTTTAGATCTTAACCACATTTTTGATTGAGTTATTCAAGGTTTTGGGCTCTAGATTCTTGAGTTCTTTATATATCTTAGAGATCAGTCCTCTATCACTTGTAGGGTTGGTGAAAATCTTTCCCCATTCTGTAGGCTGTTGTTTTGTCCTATTGACAATGTCCTTGGCTTTACAAAAGCCTCTCAGAGACTCAACAGAGAAATAAGGAGTCTAAAAGTCATTATGACACAAATGGATTTAATAGATATCTACAGATGCTTCCACCCAAATGCAAAGGAATATACATATTTCTTAGCTCCTCATGGAACTTTCTCCAAAATTGACCGCATAATTAGTCATAAAGCAAGTATCAACATATGCAAAAAAAATGGAAATAATCCTTTGTAACATATAGGACCACCAGGGCCTAAAGTTAGAGTTCAACAACATCAAAAATAAAAGAAAGCATACCAACTCATGGAAACTAGACATCACTCAGCTGAACCATCTCAGGTCAGGGAAGAAATTAAGAAAGAAATCACAGTCTTCCTAGAATTTAATGAAAATGAATCCATAGCTTATCCAAACTTGTGAGACACAATCAAAGTAGTCTTAAGAGGAAAATTCTTAGCACTAGATGGCTACATAAAAAAACTAGCAAAATCCCACACTAGAGACCTAACAGCTCAGCTAAAAGCCTTAGAACATTTAGAAACAAACTCACCTAGAAGGAGTAGATGTCAAGAAATAATCAAACTTAGAGCTGAAATCAGTACAATTGAAACAAATATAACAATACAAAGAATCAGTGAATCTAAGAGTTGGTTCTTTGAGAAAGTTAACAAGATACATATGCTCTTAGCCAAACTAATCAAAAACAGAGAATGTTCAAATCAACAAAATCAGAAATAAAAAGGGGATATAACAACAGATCACCAGGAAATCCAGAGAATTATCGAGTACTTTTTCAAGTGCCTTTCAACCATTTGTAATTCTTCTGCTGAAAATTTGCTTTTTAGTTCTGAACCACATTTTTTAAATGAGTTATTTAAGGTTTTGGTGTCTAGTTTCTTGAGTTCTCTATATATTTTAGAGACCAGTCCTCTGTCAGTTGGAGCACTGGTGAAAATCTTTTCTCCATACTGTAGGCTGACTTTTTGTCTTATTGACTGTGTCCTTGGCCTTACAGAATCTTCTCAGTTTCAGATGGTCCTACTTATTGATTGTTTTTCTTAGTGTCTATGCTACTGGTGTTGTATTTAGGAAATGGTCATCTGAGCAAATGTGTTGGAGAGCATTTTCTTCTTTCTTTTCTATCAAGTTCAGTGCAGTTGGGTTTATGTTGAGGTCTTTGATCCACTTGGAACTCATTTTTGTGCAGGGTGATAGGTTTAACAGTAAAATCAGAATTGCCACAACAATTTTGCTCAACAAAAGAAACTTAGGAGACATCACTATCCCCAACTTCAAGCTATACTACAGAGCTACAGTAATAAAAACAGCATGGTACTGGCATAAAAATAGTCTTGTGTATCAATGAAGTCAAATCAGACAACCCGACTTTAACCCACACACCTATGAACACTTGTTTCTTTACAAAAGTTCAAAAATACTCAATGGAAAAAAGATAGTATCTTAACCAAATTGTGTTGGCATAACTGGATGCTAGTGTGTAGAAAAATGCAAATAGATCCGTAAATGTAGTTTATGACTGCAGTAATATACCAAGATACTGTAAAAGCTTTGTAGCATTGCTTCCATTTTTGAACATAAAATTTGGGATAGCTAAAATCTGTGTCATAGCACCACTATTAGGGTAATTGGCTTGGAAAATAATTCATATTATCTTTACATTGAAAGTTATTCGCTTTGTGTCAGCATATGTGGAATATATAGGCTCTAGAGGCCTTTAAGGGCCTGAAGGCTTGTAGTACATTGCCAGTTCAATACAGTAACAAGTGCTACCTTAAAGCATATGCTCTTAGCGCTAACTCATAAGCCATGAGGGTCCTTCAAATCAACACTTGATCACAAGCTACCCTGGTGCCTTCTTTGGGTCTGGGCCAAAAATGAAGAGTACTGGTATGAGGTGACCTAGACCAGTAATTGAAAGCCACAGGACAGCAGCAGAAGCAAGTGAAGCAGAGATCTTTCCCATGGCTTGATTTAAGGTAAATATCTTTCTCCTTCCTCAAAATAAATTGAGTTTGTTTGTTTGAATTTGCTCCCAGAAGCTGAACCATGAATCTCTATGCCTACTCTTTCCTTCCCCCAACACATATCATCATACAATCTATATTTGTTGAATAAAATAAAGTTAAAGCAAACAGGTAACAATATAAATTTAATAAATGGAATAACAACCTTTAACAATAATATTTAATTTGCTAAATAGTTATATAACAGCGTAGTTCACATATTACACTATAAATATTGAGATGACACTTTAATATTGACAGCATAATTAAGGTTTTGAAGATATTATAAAATACACATTTCTGACTGTATTTCTATAATGGTTGTAGTACAGGTTGATTTATAACAAACAACTAAATAATTCCACTACTATTATCTCAAATACTAAAAAGATACTCTGCAGATAGGATAGATACAATAAAGAGTAAATTTGGGGCTCAAGAGATGGCTCAGTGATTAAGAGTAATTAAAGGCCTATCATCAGAATTTCAATGCCTTAGAGTAATTGATATGACCAAGTTAAATATTTTTTGTCTACAAAAACATAGACTAAATAAAATCAAGACAACATAAAGAGTGGGAGACAATATTTGAAGAATGTTTAACGCAATCAAATATCTCAGCTACCAAAAGAATAATCTAACAACAATGAACAAATTATCTAAATAAATATTTCTTCAAATGAAATATGAAAATATCTCACAAGAATCTGAGAAATGCTTATCTAAAGAGAATAAAAATAAATTGCTGGCTTTTACATCGGCAAAATAATAAATGTAGTACATTGTTAGAGAGAATATAAACTAATAAATTTAATTTGGAAAATGATAAAGAGGATCTTCAAAAAACCCACTAAAAATAGAAATACCATTTAAGCCGGCAATTATACTACTGAATGTGGTAGAAATTTTCTCTGTATGCTGTAAATAAAGTAACTTTTTTGGTCTTTGGTGAGCGTCATAGCAATAGGCAGGAAATCAGAGTAGAGACAAGTAGAAGGAGGACAGAGTCAGTCAGTCTCCATCCAGCTCCTGAAGAAGAACCATGTAAGAAATCCAGGTTAGCCATGGGCTGGGCCATGTGGCAGGTAGATCACTAGAAAAGGGTTGAATTAAAATGAAAGAGGTAGCTAGTAATGTGAGTGAGATATAGGCCAAACAGTATGAAATTAATATAAGTGTCTGATTCTTTACTTTGGGAGATAAAAGCTGCTGCAGGCAAGGTCAGAACCTCTGGCCCAAACAAGCCTGGAAATGTTTTACAATAACTGAATATATATTGAAAGTATTAGAACTCTCAGTATTCTCATGTTTAATGCAGTGCAATTTAAAATGGTTAAGACTATGTTTTATATTAATATATGTGTGCATAAATAATAGGTGATACTATCTGGGTTGGAAGTCAAAAATATCAAACGTGTTTGGGGCTATGCTTTTTGCCCTGGTTTCTAAATGGCTTTTGACATTTCAGAGAGTTTTCAAACTCTCTGGGAATGATAACATGAGTAGTCTCAAACTATTGAAGTTTTCAACTTTATCTCCCATTTTCCTGTTATCACAACTTTTGTAAATTCCAGTTTTGCAATTCTTTGGAATTTAAATTCTCAAAAACTGAAATCATTAAAATTTTGTTCTAAATTCCATTTTTAGCTCTGCTTAAAAGCCTAGCAAGTTACCCCAAAATACAAGATGAAAGGAATCAAGATTCCTCTAATGGGATAATGGACTTTTTCTTCCCAGAAATATCTTCTCAGAACAGATTCCTGGAGTTTGTTGCCTCAGGCAATATTCCACAACTCTGCCTTGAAGCCTGCATGCCTTCTTAAAGGAATAAAGTTCTAACATTTCCTTTATCTTATCACCTGTTTTTTCTTAAGCTGTTAGCCAAATGTAATGTTTACTTTTCCTGTTACTCTGGGCTATTTTACTTTTCCTCTGAAGCACTTTGTCCTATTGCCATTTGGCTGTTTGCCAACTTTTAGCACAAAAGGTATGCTTTTTTTCTTTGTTTGTTTCAATTTTCCCTTTTTCAGCTGCTAAGATTTACAGCTTGCCCATCCTATAATTTTCTCTTAAACTTTAGTATTTTTTCTGGCTTTTCAAAGAAAACAAAGGATGCTGCATATACACGTTGTGAAGTTACACACACACTCATACAAGGTATTAGCCTAGTAAGATATGGAAAAAATAAAAACAATCACTTAAAACAACAATAATAAACTTAGTAGATTGTATGTTAAGAAAGATATATCTGAAATTAAATAAAAAATTGTATTCTCAGTCATATATAGAAATTTTGTCACACAAAACTAAAGCAAAATTTTGCTTCAGTGGCTGGGAAGGATAGTTGGAGGGTAGATAAGGACAGGTTGATCACCAAATACAAAATTATATAAGATAATAAGTAACATGCTATTATATGGTAGTGTATACTATGTGAGACCATAATTAACTGTACAATTTAAAATAGCTAATAGAAATAATTTTTACATACTCAATTACAATAATATTTAGATATCTTAGGTAAATAACATGCCAATACAAATTTCTAGTCCTTGAAAGTTTTTAGGATTTAAGCAAGTAAAAGTTAGTAGTTAGACATTACAAACTTATATTCATATTAGATATGTTTTCAAGGTAAAAAAGAGATATATATTTTAGATGTACAAATGTTCTTCAAACAATTCAGAGATCTACAGAATATGGCATTCAAGATATTTTGATAAAATAGGTTCTTATTATTTTATGACGCAGCATCTGTTCCTGAAAGCACTAATCACTAGTATCAGAGAAGATGATGAACATCAAAAAAGCAACATATACCATATACAGTTGAACTTCTTTGTGACAAAAGTTAGCCACTGGACAGTTGACAGTATGATGTCCAAAATGGACAAGCAGGACACACACAAAGATATGAAGGTCTTTAAGAAAATTCTGCTTCAGAGAGCAGTCTGTCAGATATGCTAGGCCTATAGGCTAAAGGTTGATGCTACAATGATACAGAAGAAATTGAGTGAAAGTTCAGGAAACCATCTATTTTATCTTTTACATTTTTTGGAAGTTGTTGGCTTGTACTTCCTATTTATATTGTTAATATTATTTCCTTGTTAATTTTCTGAGGTAACTGAGGATGAGATAGTTTTAGCTTTAGAAAGAAAGCTCACTTTGAGATAAAAGTGTGTAAGTTTATGAGACATCAGAAGATAGTTTTCAGTTAGTAATACAAGTTAGATACAAAGTTAGTAAGGTACATTTCTTTCAACTCACCAAAATAGGAAAAATAATGGAATATTTTCTTTGAATTTGTCAATCTTTAATGGACTAGACATTACTAATACTATTATTGCTTTAAATGTTGTATATAATTATTGTAAATAATGTATATAGTCTTTCCCACATTTGTTATGACCTTATTTTTTATTTTTGACACAAAAGGGAATATGTGGTAACTTATTTTATATTTCACAGCCTGAAATATCAGAGAACAGAATCACTCACAGTCAAGCCATGAGCCAATATATATTATATATAGTAATTTGCTTACAATATATTTTTGTCTTAGTTACCATTAAATTTCAACTTGATACAACTAGAATCAAAGGGTAGGAATAAATTATAGTAGTTATTTTTTATCAGACTGGCCTATAAAATGTTTGCAAAAATGAATTAATTAATAATTTATATAAAATGGTTCATCTATGGTAGGAGGTTCCATTTTCTGGGCAGTAGGTCTTAAATTGTATAAGAAAACTAGTTAAGTATAAGCCAATGACTTTTCAATAAATCAAACCAGTCAACAGCATTCATTCAAAACAGTTTCTGTTCTATGTTTCTCCTGTCCTTAGGTGTTTTTTTAATCCTTTTTTTATTATAGCTTTTTTATTTTGAATAAATAAGTCACATTTTCTATCCATTCTGAGGTTCTTTTGTTAAGAAAAATTGTTTTGGCAATCCTAGCTCTCCTCTTATTCCAAATGAAGTTGAGTATTGTTCTTTGAAGGTCCGTAAAATATTCTGTTGGGATTTTGATGGGCAGTGCATTGAATCTGTAGATTGCTTTTGGTAGAATTGTCATTTTTACTATGTTGATCCTACCGATCCAGGAACATGGGAGAGCTTTCCATTTTCTGATATCCTCTTTAATTTCATTCTTTGGAGATTTAAAATTTTTTGTCAAATAGATATGTTACTTCTTTGGTTTTAGTTAGGGTTAGGGTTAGGGTTAGGGTTTAGTACTATTTTCAGCTATTACAAAGGGTGTTGTTTCCCTTATTTCTTTTTCAGCCATTTTATCTTTAGTGTATAGGAGGGCTGCTGATTTCTTTGAGTTAATCTTGTATCCTGCTACATTGCTGAACGTGTTTATCAGCTGTAGAAGTTCCCTGGTAGAATTTTGTGGGTCACTTATGTATACAATCATATCATCTAAAAATAGAGAGAGCTTCACTTCTTCTTTCCCAATTTGTATCCCCTTAATCTTCTTTCATTCTCTTATTGCTTTAGCTAAAACTTTGAGAACTATATTGAAAAGATAAGGGGAGAGAGGACATCCTTGTCTAGTTCCTGATTTTACAGGTATTGCTTTGAGTTTTTCTCCATTATGTTTGATGCTGGCTGTTGGGTGTTTTTATAATGGACTGTGGTTTGAGAATTTTAAGCCAAACATAGCCTTTTCTCCTTAAGTTCCTTTTGGTTAGTGTTTTATCAAAGCAGCACAGTGAAACTAGAATGTTTGTGTGTGTGCATATGTATACAAAATATCACACAATACCATTAATTATGTACAATTATTTAGTTTTGACTAAAATTATATAATAAAATGTAGCACAAATTTGAATTGCATGAAAAGAAGATTCAGAGCCAAATGTCTGGGAAAGGCTAAAATGTCAGAGAGAGGAAACACCATATCAATTCTTGCCCAGGTGTCTTGCAACTTTCCCAACCTTGCTTCCAGTTGTCTCTGACTCTGCTTGGTTCCTAAGTTTCCTTAAATACTCTTCTAGTCAGCTGTATCCCATCCAGGTTAAGATTAAAGGTGTGAACTACTATATTTTGTAGTTAGCCTTGAGGAAGTTCTGTCTCTGGAGTTATGGAATTAAGGGTGTAGGTTACCACTCCTGTCTTTCACTAGGCTGGGATTAAAGGTGTGTGCTATTGAATCTCAACTGTTTGTCCTTGTACTCAAGGATCAAGAAATTCCTAAACTCTCTGCCTAGGTTTTGACTGTGTATACAATCTCTCAAATATTTCATGTTTTATTAGATATGTAACATATTACCACAATAAAATCCCAGAAAAAAAGATATTTAGCATTAATTTATTCATGTTATCTTCAAAACCAAACTCTAACACAAAAAGCTTAATAATTAATCATATGTGGAAAAATTATAAAGAATAAAAAAGGAATTTTGAAAATTGAATTAGTATGTTGCATTCTCTATTTGTCAGGTGATTTTTTGGAAAGGAAATTGTGAAGAATTGGAGAGGGCATGTCTTTCTATATGCTGTGAATAATAAAGGAACTGTGTTTGCCTATAGTAGGCATTTTAGAAGCAGACAGGTCTACTCCTGGCACATCAATATACATCAAGATATTGATGGTTTGTGGCAATGATTAGCCACAGGACAAGAAATTTGACTGCTTGACAGTTTGCTGTATACACTATACATACAAAACCCAGAGAAAGGTGACCTCTGGACTTCTGCAGAACAACCCAAGATGGTCCTTCAGATTCCTGTTTTATAGAAGAAAACTGCCAGACATCCTTCAGGACACAAGGAGAAGAAATTTACAAACTATGCCACAATGGGCAGATGAGCTCTTCAAATTTTCTATTTCGCTGAATGGTATGCCAGACACTCTGGGCCTGTAGGCTGAAGATGGATGCACCAATGTTACAAAGAAACTTTTGGTTTCTTTGGACACTGTCCAGGGAGACAAGTGTCATCTCTGTCATTTACAGATTTTGGAAGTTGCTTGCACTTCCTGTTTACTCAGGTAATATATCCTTCTATGGTCTTTAATGTAGTTGAAGATAAGATAGTAATAAGTATAGTTTTCTTTAGTTATTATAAAAAGTATTTAGATATGAAATTTTAAATTCAACAAGGATAAAGTAGATGTTAGAATATTTTCTTTAATTTTGCTAAATACAAATAGACCAGATATTGTAACTATAATTCTTGTTTGATGACTGCTTTATTATATGTAATTTTGGTATTTTAAAATTGAAACCTTCTTTTTTGATTATACTGAAAAGAGAAAGTGATGTGGGATGTCATTCTGTATGCTGTGAATAATAAAGGAATTGTCTTGACCTATAGAAGGCATCTTACAAAAAGGAAGGAAATCAGAGCATATATAGGAGAAGGAGGGCAGACTCAAAGGAGCCACGATCCAACAGGCTGAGAATCAACATGTAAAGTGACACATGTAAGCCATGGCAAGACATAAATGGAAGTGGGTTGAATTGAGATTCATGAGCAATCAAGCCATATGCCTGAGCCATAGACCAAACAGCATGAAATTAATATAAGCATCTGAGTCATTTTGTGGGCCTAAGCAGTGGTAGGCAGGTTTGGGCTCTGGGACTAGACCAGCCCGTAACTCCATATTACAAGGAAAGACTTCAAATTTTAGGTAGAATTATTCCTCCTGTATTTTAAATTTGGTGATTGGTGAATATTCACTTACTTTGCTTTTCAAAATTATTAATTTATGTGTATATCAGGGCATTTACATGTGAGTACAGGAAGCCACGGATTCCAGAAGCGATGAGGCCCTCTATAGCTGGAGTTAAAGGCATTTCTGGGATACCTAATATGGGTTCTGAGAAGTGAGCAGAGATTCTCTGCCATGGTAATTTACTCACTTCCACTGAAACATTTTTCCAACCTTTTTATTTGTATTTCTTTAAATGATCACATATCATAAACAGTCTTTTGTATATAGAAACTGGTTTACAAATGAAAATTAAAGTGACAGTAGATGAAAAGTTTAAAAAAAAGTAGGAGAAAAGTAAATGTAAAGATAATTTATTTTTGCTCTTTGGCTCAAGTATTTACCTCACTTGACATATTCTAGAGCCACAAAGAAAAGTTAGGTCTTCATCTATTGGAAACAAACTTTACACACAAATACACATATATAAATGTAGATGCACATGTGCACACACACACATCATTGATTCTGTGTATTATCCAACAAACTTTACAAGGCCTCTGTTTTCTCGGGAAAATAAAGGGCAGTTTTTCCATTGAGATTTTTCCTTGTAAACCATTACTGATTGCTAGAATGTCTGATTTAAGCGCTTTCAGACAGGGTTGATATAGGCAACTTAAATATTTTATAGATTATATTTAGAAAAACAATCATAAAGTACCCACTTTTTAAAATATCTGCCTACAATGCCAATATATTAATTTCCAGGTTTTAATATCCTCTGGGTGTTATGTGATCTGGCTTTCCAGGACTTCTGGGGCTCTTAGAAACATTTTCTGTGAGAACTGCCACTTGAAAGAGCTATTGGGAATTTTACCAACAGAAGAAATTGGAAGAGGTGAATAGTAATAGCCTTCTGCAGGTATTTCTTCAATTTAACCCATTTAAGCATATAAATTTTGTCATGAAAAAAATCTATTGATTTCCAAATGTTGCATTACTTATCCTCAAATGGGGTAACTTAAGAGTTCATATAGTTATCAAATTAGTTGAATTCTTCTTGAAATATTTACAATATTTATATGGATGCTAAATGCTTGGTAGACTTTTATCAAACACTCAACAATAAAATTCAGGCTTTCAGTGTATGAAAGCAATGAAGTATGCGACTTAAAACAATGTCTGTGGTGTAGTGGTTGAGTAGTTTACATATATATATGTGTGTGTGTGTGTGTATTTTGGAATTTACCAATAAAACATTGGCTATCTTTTTCTACCCTTGTATCAAACTTAGGTGTATATGCTTCCAAATTTAAGAAAATAATCTGACAGTGGTAAAATTTTGATAAAACTATTTTACAGTGATAACTGCAAGATTGTTATTATTATGGAGTAATCTCAACTTTGATTATATGGACTCAACCAATATTCTAAATTCTTGCACTCTGAGAGAAAAAACTTTAGATGGGGTTAATGTATATAGCAGTTAAGATTTTAATGGAATCAAGCAAAGAAACAGAATTCAGTTCTTTTGAAACACACCATGATATGCCAGCAACATTTATAATCTAAGAAGGCCTGTGGCTTACATTTCTTCTTTCACTATAGTCCAGCCCTTTTGCTTCTTCCAGGGAAGACACTTCCAGGAAAGAGAAAAGCCTTTTCAAGGAGCCTATTTTATCTAAAATTTACTCTAAGTGAAGAACCAGAGAAGCACTTCTGTTTTTTGAGCAAATGTTTCTTAATCCCAGTTTAAGACAGGCTTGTCTGAGTTCTACTGAGACCGAAGTACAAACCAGAGATAATCTAGGGGTTAATAGCAGCTTATTAACCACAAAATGTCCTAACCCAGGAGATAGTCTAGGTAGGAGGGTTTGACTAACAGCTGGATAAGATAACAGGAAATCTGAAAAGTTCCCCCAAATGAGCTAATTATATTTTTATCCATATTAACACCCATAATTAATGTATAACCTTGTGGTCTTTGTCTTTAAAATCCCAGCTTTCTGAGGGGCACATACCTCCTCTGGTCACTGTCATACCTGTGTGCCAGACCAAGGTCCATGTTGAGACTTGCTTTTTTAAATAAACTTTGCTTTTGAATTTTGGAGATTTTGTGTCTCTGATGGTCTCTTTGGGGGTCTAGCAACCAGGACAAAATATAAGTAATTATATAAAATTTAAAAATATAAATAAGGGTTTAAGTACCCCCTAATGTGGTAGTAATAAATTCATGTATCAGTCAACTACTTCCTGCTCTTCAGAGGACATGAATTTGGTTCCCAGGACCTTGGGGAGCAACTTACATTTCTGATATGCTTTTGTAAGTTCTATGAGAATATGTACTCACAAGTCTTTATCTCACTCATCATGCACATACTTAAAATATATATTTTTTCACTTTGTCTCTGAGGCTTACCTGAGACTCACTATGTAAAAGAGATTGGAGTATATTCTCAAGATTCTGTCTGTCTCTGTCTCTCAAGTTCTGGAGTTAACATCTTGTGACATCAGCCAAATTCCTTAAAAAGAAATATTTAAAATTTAAGCTAAAAACTTTTAGAGAAAACAGGGTAGAATAACTTGCACACGATTCTCTGATGAGGAATTCCAGAAGTTATTTGAATATTAAGCAGCTGGCTTGACCCTGCAACACATTGTTCCTTGCATCCTGTTTTGAGATTGCAAACCTAACACACTTGTGTAAGCCAGTGCTAAAATCCCTACAGCTTCAGTATTAGCTGACTGTCATTGTTATCTTTACATGCTACTTCAGGGCCCTCCTCCTCTCTCCTATATCTACCTTCTTACCTAATACAGCTGAAGTAGGAAAACAGTTGAATGTAAGGTATACACGTATGCCAACAGGGATAAGTGCAGTTTTGTATATTTGATTTTGATACATTTTATTTTACACCAAAATGACTCTGTACTTTGTTCAAAATATTAAAATAAGTAACATATAATCAGATATTCAAGATTTGATTTCAAATATTATAATCAGCAATGTTAAACTTGCCTATAATAGCACAAGTATAAAAATGTATCCATAATTCTGTGGCCATCATAGATTTTTTTAACTGTCAGTTCCTTAAAGCCACAACTTCGAGTATTTTAGGTTATTTTATTTAGATTTTGAGTAGCTTTAGATATGTCATTAAGAGTTTGAGGAAACAAGACATTATTGGCACAGTAAAAAAAATTTGGCCAATGCTGGCTTCCATCAAATGATAGCAGAGTTACTTGAGGCACTGACTTATAAGGGATGGAGGTTATGGATGAATGTACCTTCACTCTAGGGTAGAATGTCTGTCAGCCAAATGCCCTGGGCAAAATATTAGAACTTCTTTTTTATTTTAAGTGAGGACTAGATCAACAAGGCCAGAAATAATTGTACTTAGCATTTTTGGGGGGTCACTAACCACCTCCCAAATAAAGATATGAGAGGCTTATTAATTATGCATGCTTGGTCTTAGCTTAGGCTTGTCCCACTAGCTCTTTTAAATTAACTTAACCTATTTCTATTCAAGTATGTTTTGCCTGGGGTCTTCTTTGATTCTATATATTCTACTTTCCAGCTTCTTTCATGAGTGGCTCGATGGCTCCAGGTTTCTTCCTAATGTTTCCTCTTCTTTCTTCATGTGAGCCAAAATTTCTTTTCCTACTTATTATCCCTGTCTGGATATCTCATCTGTTCCTCCTCATTATTGGCCATTTAACTATTTATTAGAAATAGCAAGTGTCTTAGGCAGGCAAGGTAAAACAACAATACACTTTTTATAGTTAAACAAATATTCCATAACTTAAACAAATGTAACATACCCTTGAATAGTAAGTAAATATTCTCCAACAAAAAACCCTGTAATGATCAACCTGGAAGGAAGAGTACCATTTAGAAGATAAAAACAAAAAACAAAAAACAACTTTATGCCTGAGGCCTGCTTGTTTTTCAGAGGAAGCAATCTTCTGGTTCAGGATAATATGGACCAAATATCAGATATCTGAAAAAAATAGATATAATTAAAAATATGGGTAAAATGCTACTAATTGTTTCATTTCCTCTGTTGTTTTCAGACAAGACTAAGATAATCACTTAAGAGGCATAAGATAATCACTTAAGAGGCAATGGGGAATTTCGGAATATATATGTGATCTTTAACATTTTTTATTTATTTTTGAATAATGTCTCATGCTTTATAAACATATCCCTTTGTTCAAACTCACTTCCTCCTCATACCCCTCTCAGTCACTCTCTTCTCCCCATCTCCTTATCTCCTCCCCAGCAAGGGCAGGAGGTCCCAAAGTTCTAAGATAGCTTAGTTTAGCTTCTACTCCTGGCAAGTCAGATTTCCTCATCCTAACATCAAGACTGGGTTAGGTGTTCCTCTAAAGAGAATGGGCTACAAAGTGACAGGACAAGGTGCATCTGATCCTAAACTGTTCAATGGCTGTGGTTCATAGCTTGTGTGTGCTTTACTTTTTATATACAGTCCACTAATGAGTGGATACATCCCCTCAATATCTTTCTGGGTTTGTGATACCTCACTCAGGAAGATATTCTCAAAATACATTCATTAGTCTAAAATTTAGGATATCATTTTTTCTTACTGCTAAGGAGTACTCCATTGTGTAGATGTATCACAGTTTGTTAATCCATTCTTCAATTGAGGGGCATCTAGGTTGTTTCCAGGTTCTTGCTATTATGAATAATGCTGCTATAAATGAAGTTAAGCTTATGTCTTTGATGTAAGAATGTGTGCCTTTAGGGTATATGCCCAATTGTGGTATTTCTGGGTCCTTGGGGAGATTGATTTCCAGTTTTCTGAGAAACTATCATACTGCATTCCAGAGTGGCTGAACAAGCTGACACTCCCACAAACTATGGAGGAGCATTTGCCTTGCTCTGCAACCTCTCCAACATAGGCTGTCATTTGTGTCTTTAAAATTAGCCATCATGACAGGTGTAAGGTGTTATCTCAAAGTTGTTTTGATTTGCATTTTTCTAATGGCTAAAAATGTTAAGCACTTTTTCAAGTGCCTTTCAGGCATTTGTAATTCTTCTGCTAAGAATTCCCTTTTCAATTCAGAACCCCATCTTTTAATTGGGTTATTTAAGGCTTTGAGCTCTAGCTTTTGGAGTTATCTATATATTTTAGAGACCAGTCCTCTGTCACTTGTAGGATTGGTAAAAGTCTTTTCCCATTATGTAGGCTGTCATTTTGTCTTATTGACAGAGTCTTTAGCTTTATGAAAGCTTCTCAGTTTCAGGAGGTTCAACTTATTGATTTTTGTTCTTAGCATCTGTCCTACTGGTGTAATATTTAGGAAGTGGTCACCTGTGTCAATGCCTTGGCAGTTATTTCCCACTTTCTTTTCTATCAAGTTCAGTTTGGCTGGGTTTATGTTGAGGCCTTTGATCCACTTTGATTTGAATTTTGTGCAGGGAGACAGGCTTGAATTTATTTGCATTTTCTACACACTACCATCCAACAATTTCAACACCACTTGTTCATGACACTTTCATTTTTCTATTGAATATTTTCAGCCCCTTTGTCAAAGATCAGGTGTTCATAGTTTTTTGGGGGGTTATATTGAGCTATTCAATTTGATTCCATTGATCTATGAGTCTGTTTGTATTCTAGTATCAGACTTTCTTTCATTACTGTAGCTCTATAGTATAATTTGAAGTCAGGGATGGTGATGCCTCCTGAAGTTCTCTTGTTGAGCAAAATTGTTTTGGCAATCCTGGCTTCCCTGTTATTCCATATGAATTTGAGTATTGTTCTTTCCAGGTCTATAAATAGACTTTCAATTGTGTCCAGAGCAAACTCAGAGATGGGAGAACCTCAGCTCCTGGGCTGACTCATGGAAATTCTGTCTGGTGGCCAGGTTCATAACCAGGGTCTGGATCTCAGACTCTATGCTACCTGACAGGTCCTAGGTAAAAACTAGGAGGGTCCTTCCCTAGTGATTCCTAGCATAAGAGACCTCTTTAGGCCTGGCACCACCTCCAGGGTGAGCTGCTTCATCATAGATAGATAGACAGATGCATTTGAAACACAGATCCTTGTCCAGAGCAACATAAGAGATCATGCAGACACCGTGTTCAGAGCAGACAGGAGACACACAAGCCCTCTAACCACAACTGACTAAGAACTCACTAAATGTGAACAACTGAAGCAATGGGCAGACCCCAGTGCAAGAATATATATATATATATATTATATATTCTTATATATATTCTTTATATATATATTATATATATAAAGAAACACAAGGCAACACCAGAAAAACTGGCAGCTCTACAATACCAAGACCTGAAAGGAGCAATGAAGATAAAACAGAAGGAAACAACATCAAAAACACCTTTATGAAAATTATAGAAACCTTCAAAGAAAACATAAAAAATTTGCTGAAAGAGGTAGAAAAAAATGCAAACAAAAAAGTTATAAGAGATAGACAGATCCTTGAAGGGAAAAAAGAAAACCAAGGAAAGGAAAACCAACAAATGATAGAAACATTTCAGGAACTGAAATTGAAATAGAAGCCATAAAAAGGTACAAAACGAGGCAAAAGTGGAAATAGAATATCTGAAGAAAAGAGCTGGAAATATATATACAAGCATAACCAAAAGAATCAAAGAGATGGAAAAGAGAATCTCTGGAGTAGAAGACTCAATAGGGGAAATAGATAGATCAGTCAAAGAAAACACTAAAACCAAAAAAGCCATAACACAAAATTTTCAGGAAATTCGGGACACCATGAAAAGACCTAACCAGAGAATAATAAGAATAGAAGAAGAAGAATACCAGCTCAAAGGCACAAATAATGTATTCAATGAAATCAGAAAAGAAAACCTTCCCAATCTAAAGAAGAAAATGTCTATAAATTTACAAGAAGCTTATAGAACACCAAGTAAATTTGATGCCCCCAAAAAGTCTGCCTGCCTCATAATAATTAATACACAAAATATACAGAACAAAGAAAAAATTTTAAGAGCTACTGTAGTGGGAAATCAGGAACTATATATGTGAACGATCGCGTCATAGGACTGGAGACGAGCAGGGCGTGGTTAACTGGAAAGGATTCCGGAAGTAGACCTTCGAGGGAGAGGACCAGGACAGGAAGTCGTCATTCTCTCGTGAGAGTTCCTGACTGGGTGCGCAGTTCGGCCCAGCTGCACGGGAGTTCGGACATACGGTGTGGGGATGAGGAATCTTCCTTAGAAAGGCTCTGGCATGCTGCAACCTTTTCCTTTCATTTTCTATTAAAACCGGCTCTGTTTTGTAAGTGATTTTCACAAAATAAACCCCATTTAAAACATATCTCTTGGTGGGTTTTTACCACGATAATTAGCGCCTGAACGTGGGGCTAATTCTACAAACCCGCCCGGTTCCTCACTCGCCCACGGAGCCAGTCTGAACTTGGTTACCAGCTGAGCACAAGCCTCCTGTATGCAACCAGGAACAAATATACCCATGGCAGACCTCCTGAGAGACGAATTGACCCGTTCTAGTGGAGCACGCCTGGTAGGATTTGTTGAAAGATCTGAGAAAGACCCTCCCAGCCGAATCGCCACCTCGTTTCCCGCACCATTGCTGCCACTGCTGATCACGACAGCGACATCTGCTGGCCGTAAGTTCTTATTACATCTGAGTATATTTTTTTCTTCCTTTTCTTTTCTACATATTTTTTCCCTTTCTACAATGTCTTACCAGATAAATGTTCAGAATTTTTCTCACTTTGTCACAATGGTGATAGAGGATTATTTCCAGGATTACGCATTTGGAGGTTATCGCCACTCATGAGTCCTTTTGCTTTTTTGTGTGATAATATATTTCATACTTACCCATTTTAAGGCATCTCAACATAGAGAGTATGAGGCTAAGATGTCTGGCATGGATGAACGTATTAAGACACTCCAGAAACTCATTGTTTCCATAGAAGAGAGGTCTACTTTGATCACAGAGGAATTTAGAGCTCATATTGCTGAAAATTGGATGAAAAATTTAAAAAAAATATGGATGAAAATTTTAGGATAATGGATGGAAACTCTAGGAAATTTGAACAGAAGATAGTAGAATGGATAGATGTGGAGACAGGAAGGATTTCCCATTCTATGAAATAGTTGGAGAGATCATTTATAGAAGACTATAAAACACTGGAAAAGACCATTACCACTAGGCTACAAGATTATGAGGCTAGCTTGGAGGTTTTAGAAAAGGATCTTGAGACAACACCTGCTAAAGATAACCCAGAGCCCCCTCTTAAACAGTGCTACTGCAGGGAAGGTTCTTTACCTAGAGTGGTTACCATGAGGGGACTACCCCCCATCCCTCCAACTCTCCCAGTTGTGGCAGAGGCCAAAAAACCGCAACCACGTGGAAGGGCTTCTGACAATGTGGGATACAATTATGAACCTATACCCATGAAGGATTTAAAGACAATAAAGGAAGCCATAGTGAACTATGGTGTACACTCATCTTTTGTGACGCAATCCTTGAACTCATGGTCAGCACAGAATCGAATAATTCCTGATGACTGGAAGAATTTGGCAAATGCAGTATTGAATGATGGCCAAAACTTCCAGTGAAGGAATTGGTTTAGAGAAGAAGCTAAAGCCTTGGAATCTCGAGATCAAACTGGAAATGTTACTATCTCCAAGGACCAAATCCTTGGGGAAGGCCAGTTTGCTGATTTATCAGTTCAGGCTACTTATGATGACCATGCTTTGTTGCTATGTCGTACTGCCGCCTTAAGTGCTTGGGAAAAGGTTTTGGACCCAGGACAGAGAATTGAGTCATATACCCAGATTAAACAAGGTCCAATGGAGCCTTATACAGACTTTTTACAGAGGTTGACTCAAGCTGTAAATAGAGCAGTGTCAGATCCAGAAGTTAGGAAACAATTGATACTCTCTTTGGTCTTCGATAATGCTAATATGACATGTAAAAAATTGATCATGCCATTAAAGATCAGGGGTGCATCCTTAGATGAATGGATTCAATATGCACTTAATGCTAAATATCTACAACATAATGAAGAGAATTGGGTAGGTCAAGCCATTGCTAATGCTAAGATGAGAAA
Source organism: Sigmodon hispidus (assembly GCA_004025045.1). Lineage (NCBI taxonomy): Eukaryota > Metazoa > Chordata > Mammalia > Rodentia > Cricetidae > Sigmodon > Sigmodon hispidus. The sequence goes on from PVIH01020651.1 coordinate 29,905, forward strand.
TCAAGGCATTATTTGCTTCAATGGTGATAAGCCAGGCCATATAAAGAGAAATTGTAGACAAAGCAAACGTGAGAACTTTTCCAATCACAGGAGTGACTTAAACAGAAAGCCACTACCTCCTGGACTATGTAGGAGATGTAATAAAGGTAGACATTGGACAAATGAATGTAGATCTATAAGAGACAAAGATGGCAAACTTTTACCATCGGGAAACGTAACTTGGGGCTTCCCCAGGGAAGCCTCCAAAAATCAGACCTCCAAGCCAAAAAGGGTTCAGTCATATCAAGTCACAGTGGAAGAGCAGTGTCCTTAGGATGAGTAACAAATCCCAGGCCTGAAACAGTAGATCATGTAACCATAAACAATAGATTGCCCTTACAAGAGAAGTTGATGGTATCCAGCAAACCAATAAAATGCGTATTTTGGCAGACCTCCATAAATGAACAAAGACCAAATTTGACAATAAGAATAGACAATATTTTTATGCAGGGCTTAGTCGACTCGGGTGCTGATGTTTCAGTCATAACTCAGCAGGCCTGGCACCCCAGGTGGCCTCTGAAGGAGGTAGACATTCAATTTTTAGGTATTGGGACATTGTCTCAGGTAAAACAGAGTGTGAGATGGCTAGAATGCATAGGACCAGAAGGACAGAGAGCGAGATTGAAGCCATACATGGCCAACATAGCAGTGAACTTATGGGGTGGTGATCTCCTACGACAATGGAACACTCAAATTAAGATTCCTCCAGGCCTACATACTAGCCAAAGAACTAATCATGGCCTTGAAGGTAATACCTCAAGAGGCTACATAAAACAGCCATTGGTCATTCAGGTTGCACAAAGACGCAGTCTTAAAACCACAAGCACCCCTAAGACACTAACAGCCCTGCCTTTGAAATGGTTGATGGATAAACCTATTTGGGTCCAACAATGGCCTTTGACAGAGGAGAAATTGCTAGCCCTAGAACAATTGGTGCAGAAACAGTTACAAGCTAAACATATTGAAGAATCGACCAGCCCATGGAATTCCCCTGTATTTGTGGTCAAAAAGAAGTCTGGGAAATGGAGAATGGTGATGGATTAAAGAACAATTAACAAGGTGATTCAGTCCATGGGCACCCTACAATCTGGTATACCTTTACCTTCTTTGCTACCTAAAGGATGGCCTATAATAGTTATTTATCTGAAGGACTGTTTTTTTACAATACCTCTACAAGAACAAGACAGGGAGAAGTTTGCTTTCACTATAACTAATTTTAATAATTCATACCCGGTAAAAAGGTACCAATGGAGGGTCCTTCCTCAAGGGATGTTGAATAGCCCCACCCTATGCCAAAATTTTGTCCAACAGCCATTGGAAGTAATATGCAATCAGTTCCCACAATCTATCATTTACAATTATATGGATGATATGTTGTTAGCAGACCCAGACGTAAACACCTTAGAAAGACTGAGGAACTGAAGAAGGTGTTGCCTGATTGGGGACTAAACATTGCCACTGAAAAAATACAAAGAGGGGATTCTATCAATTATTTGGGATATAAAATAGATGTGCAAACATTTAGACCTCAAAAGGTACAATTTAAGAGGCCCAGATTAAAAACACTTAATGATTTCCAGAAGCTATTGGGGGATATAGCCCACATATGTCCTGTTATTGGTATTAAAAACTATGAACTGATTCATTTGTTCAAAACTTTAGATGGAAATAAGGATCTGAATAGTCCCAGGGAATTCTCTGCTGAAGCTGAGAAAGAATTAGCATTGGTGGAAAAGAGATTACAAGAAGCACATGTTAACCGTATAGACCCAGACCTCGACTGCATCCTGGTTATTTTGCCTTCTGAATATTCCCCTACAG
>PVIH01020652.1:0-31760 GCA_004025045.1 Sigmodon hispidus
GTATTTTCTTCTATTTCTTTAAGGCTTTTTTTCATATCTTCTTTTAGAGCTTCGATGATCATCAAAAAGGAATTTTTGGTGTTGCTTCCTTCTGTTTCCTCTTCATTGCTCAGTTCAGGTCTTGTATTTGTAAGATCGCCACTCTCTTCTGGAGTTACTATGTTGTTCTTTGTATTATTATGTAATTTTTTGCACTGACATTTGCCCATGGCTTCAGTGGTTCATGATTAGATGGCTCCTGGTCAGTTGTGGCACTCGGGCTTGTGTGCCTCCTGTCATCTCTCTGGGCAGGGTCTGAATCTACCCTTCAGAGACCCCAGAAGTTATCTATTCAGTCAGTTCGAGGTCCAGGTGGGTAGGTGTGCAAATTCCCTCAGTAGCAACTGTGGGTATGGTGACAGGCAGAGTTCATCTACCCCTGTTACAGATGTGCTGGGACTCTGTAGGAAGCACCTGGTCCCGGAAGCAGAACCAGAACCGGAAGGAGCTCAACTCTTTCTCCCTGGCTGGGATGTAGGCACTTGGGCCTGGTGACCCATCCTCACCTCTGGGCAGCGTCTGAGTCTGTCCTTCAGGGACCCCTGTAGTTATCTGTTCACTCAGTTGGAGTTGAGATGGGTAGCCATGCTAATTCCATCAGTAGCAGCTGTGAGTATGGTGACAGGCAAAGTTCATCTGCCCCTGCCACAGTTGCGCTGGGACTCTGTAGACAGCACCTGGTCTTCCCTTTATTCTTGATCACTCCAGGACTTTTGTCATAAAGGAGTGTTGGATTTTTCTCAAAGGCTTTTTCAGCATCTAAAGATATGATCATGTGGTATTGTTTTCCTTCAGTTTGTTTATATGATGGATGACATTTGCAGTTTTTCATAGGTTGAACCATCCCTGCATTTCTAGGATGAAGTCTACTTGATCATGATGAATGACACTTTTTATATGTTGTTGTATTTGGTTTGCCAGAATTTTTTGAGAATTTTTGCATCAATGTTCATGAAGTAAATTGGTCTGTAATTATCTTTGTTGCATCTTTGAGTGGCTTGGGTATCAGGGTAATTGTGGCCTCATAAAAGGAATTGGGCAATATTCCTTCAGTTTCTACTATATGGAACAGTTTGAGGAGTATTGGTATTAGTTCTTCTTTTAATGTCGGTAGAATTCTGCAGTGAAACTATCTAGTCCTGAGCTTTTTTTACTTGGGAGACTTTTAATGAAAGTTTCAATTTCCTTTGGGGTTCTGGGTCTTTTTAGGTCTTTAATCTGATCTTGATTTAATTTTGGTAAGTGATACATGTAGAGAAATCTGTCTATTTTTTCTGGGCTTTCCATTTAGTAGAGTATAGATTTTCAAAGTATGATCTGATAATTCTTTGGGTTTTCTGGGGATCTGTTGTATGTTTCCCTTTTCATTTCTGATTTTATAGATTTAGACATACTCTCTGTGATTTTTGGTTATCTTGTTGACTTTCTCAAAGAATCAACTCTTTGATTCATTGATTTTTGTATTGTTCTTTTTGTTTCAATTGTATTGATTTGAGCTCTAAGTTTGAATGTCTTGTTGTCTACTCTTTGTAGGTGAGATTGCTTCTAACTGTTCTAAGGCTTTCTGTTCTGCTGTTAGTTCTTTTATTTGGGATTTCTCTAGATTTTTCATATCGGCATCTAGTGCTGTGAGTTTTCCTCTTAAGATTGCTTTCATTGTGTCCCATAAGTTTGAGTATGTTGTGGATTTATTTTCATTAAATTCTGGGAAGTCTTTGATTCTTTCTTAATTTCTTCCTTGATCTAGAGATGATTCAGTTGCATAATGTTTAGATTCCATGAGTTGGTAAGCTTTCTATGATTTTTGATGTTGTTGAACTCTAACTTTAGGCCCTGGTGGTCTGATATGATACAAGGGACTATTTCCAATTTTTTGTATCTATTGATATTTGTTTTATGACCAATTATGTAGTCAATTTTAGAGAAAGTTCCATGTGGTGCTGAGAAATGTTTATATTCCTTTGTGTTTGGGTGGAAGCTTCTATAAATATCTATTAAGTCCATTTGGATCACAACAATTAGACCCCTTATTTCTCTGCTGAGTCTCTGTTTGACCTATCTAAGGGTGAAAGTGAAGTATTGAAGTCTCCAACTGTTAGTATATGATATTTGATGTGGGGCTTAAGCTTTAGTAGTGTTTCTTTTACACATATAGAAGCCCTTATATTAGAGGCATAAATAATTAGGTTTGAGATCTCATTTTCATCAATATTTTCTGCAATGAACAAGCAATGTTAGTCCTGGTCTATTTTGATTGATTTTAGTTTGAAGTTTACTTTGTTAGATATTAGGATGCCAACACCAGCTTGTTTCTTGAAGTCATTTGATTGGAAAATCTTTCCCCAACCCTTTCCTCTGTGCCTGTGTCTGTCTTTGAAGTTGAGTTGAGTTTCTTTTCTTTTTTTTTATATGACAAGCACATTTATTCAGTAACCGCACATGTATATATATATATCATAACATTATCATGCACCTCACATTTATATCTATTATAATCTGTCCCAACATAATAAAAAATAAAATTTAAAACTTAGAAAAATTGGTTAGCATTAATTATTATTAAAGAAGTGGCTACTAAATCCTCAAAAAGATATTATTTCATGAAAATCCATAATTAATTAAAATGTGGAATATAAACTGTTCCTTGAGAAAGAAGCTGAAAAAGTTCATTAATTAACTATGATGCATTGTAATAGTTGGCACTTTGTGGAATTGTTATACCCATTAACATTCTGTGGTTCCCACAGTAAATTTTAGAACTGTATAATAAATCTGCTACTTTAGAAGTGGAACTTGGAAATTTAGAAAAGCAAATCAAATCATCCACAAACACTTAACAAATACAAATTAGATCTGAAACTGAAATCCCATACTCAGAAAAGTATAGTTTTCCCACATGACACCATATCCTAGAGACATGGCTAAAAGATGAAAGCTAATTTTCTTCCCTGGCAGTGTAGCAGTTACTTCCTATGACGTAATACCTAGACAAAAACAAATGGTTTCAGCAGGAGTCCATTGCATCAGAGAAACCATGGCAACAGTCATGGGAAGCACGGCAGCTAGAAGCAGGAAACAGAAAGTTGGAGGAAGAGAAGTGTGTGCAGAGTGGAGCCAGCTTATAAGACTCAAAGCTTGCCCTCATGTTGTACTTACAAGGCTCCAACCAGCACCACGAGCTGTGCAATCAGGTCTTCAACACGAGTTCATGTGAGACATTTCACAAGGAAACCAACACATACAGGGTCTTAATAATATTTGCTAAAGCCCTAATGAGTTGAGTTTCTTGTATGCAGCAAAAGGTTGGCTTTTGTTTCTGTATCCATCATGTTTGGGTGTGTCTTTTTATAGGTTAATTGAGTCTATTGATATTAAGGGATATTAATGATCACTGTTATTTACTGTTATTTTGGGTGGTAGCTTGTGAGTATTTCCTTTCTTTGGGCTTTTCTTCTGTGGGATTATTGATTGTTTGTGGTTTCATGGGTGTATCATAGATCTTTGTGTTGGAGTTTCCCTTTCTGTAGAACCAGATTTGTTGATAGGTACTGTTTAAATCTGATTTTGTCATGAAATGTTTTATTTACTCCATACATGGTGACTGATAGTTTTGCTGGGTATAGTAGTATCTGTTGGCAGCCATGATCTTTTTGTGTCTGTATAACTTCTGACCAGCAACTTTTTGCTTTCATTGTTTCCATTGAATAGTCTTGTGTTATTCTAATGGATCTGCCTTTATAGGTAATTGGCCCTTTTCTTCTGCAGCTCTTCAAATTTTTTCTTTGTTCTGTATGTTTTGTGGCTTGATTATTATGTGACATGCAGACATTTTGTGGGGGAGGAAGTCTAATCTATTTGTGTTATATGTAAGCTTCTTGTATCTTTATAGGTATTTCCTTCTTTGGGTTGGGAAAGTTTACTTCTATGGTTTTATTGAATAAATTATTTGTGCCTTTGTGCTGGTATCCTCCTTCTTCTATTCCTATTATTCTCAGGTTTGGTCTTTTCATAGTGTCCCAGATTTCCTGAACATTTTGTGTTATGGCTTTTCAGGTTTTATTGTTTTCTTTGACTGATGTCTATTTCTGCTATTGAGTCTTCTACTCCAGAGATTCTCTCTCCCATCTCTTGGATTCTGTTGGTTATGCTTGTATCTATAGTTCCAGCTCTTTCCTTCAGATTTTCTATTTCTACCTTTCCCTCATTTTTAGCCTTCTGTATTGCTTCTATTTCTTTTTATTTCTTCTTTATTTATTTTGTATTTATCAAAAAAACAGTAAAATGAATTTAAAATGCTGAAAAGTTAACAATAACTATAAAGAAGACAAAAATCATATATTGCTTCTATTTCAACTTTTAGTTCCTGGAATGTGTTCTTTCATTTGTTGGTTTTTTTCCTTGGTTTTCTTCCAAATATTTATTCATCTCTTCTAATTTTTTTGTTTGTATTTTCTTCTATTTCTTTAAGAGAAATTTTTATATCCTCTTTTAAGGCTTCTATAATCTTCATAAAGGTGTTTTTGCTGTTGTTTCCTCTTCATTGCTCTGTTCAGGTCTTGTAGTTGTAGAACCACCAATTTCTTCTGGTGTTACCTTGCTGTTCTTTATATTGTTATATGTATTTTTGAACTGACATCTACCCATTGCTTCAATGGTTCACTCTTAGTCAGCTCCTCGTCAGTTGTGGATAGCGGGGATATGTGTCTCCAGTCTGCTCTGAACATGGGGCCTGCATGATGTCTGGCTCATCTCTGGACATTGGTCTGAGGTCCAAAGGCATCTGTCTATGATGAAGCAACTAGCCCTGGAGGCAGAGCCCAGCAGTAGCAGGTCCATCCTGCTATGTGTCCATAGGGATTGCTGATGAAGGACCCTCCCATCTTTAACCTAGAGCTGTGGGTGTGTCCCTGGCTATGGAGAGGAATTCTCTGAGAGGCTCAAGAGCTGGAATCAGCTCATCTCTGAGTCTGTTCTGGACAGGGGTTCGTGGTTTGAAAGTAGACATCTGTCTGTCTCTTTATACATTTTCAAACAATATAGAATGTTAGTTCACCCACTGAACGGTGTTAAAAATGAAAACTACCAACTATGGAATATATCCTCTAATATAGGATTTTGACAATAAAACTAAAAGGTAAAATGATTTAGACTATTAAAAGAGATTGAGAACTGTTGATAAAAGCAAAAATCAACAACAAAGCCAAAGTCATGTATGTGGGGTTAGTGTGCCACAGGCAACATTATGACTGTTCAGGTGTTGCTGAGAACCTAAAACTTGAGAAAGGATTACAGTATGTGAATAACATGTCAAATAAGGTAGTACCTTATGTGAGTAAGTTGTGTGAATACAACATTGTATCCATGTGCACTGAGGCTTCTGTTCAAACAATGGCAGAGCTATTCATTTTAATTAGCCTTCTGGTGCATACAATTAGAACAAATAAAAAAATGTTAAGCATATCTTCAACTTTAAATTATAATTTGCAAAGTTAGCAGACTCTAATCATTACCAGAAAATGAGAAACAAGGATGTAGACCTAAAATTCGATGCACACACACAATTGTTATATAATATGTAAGTAAATATATTCTATAGTCTATATATTATATTATACTATACTATATTGTACCATATTATATTTATTATACTGTCAGTGTCAATGGAATGAATTCTTAGATTAAAACTTACCAGAAAACTCTGATGATTTAAATTTATTTCCTGGAACCCACATAAAAGTAGAAAGAGACACAAAATACCCTGAATCAACTCTCCTACAGTAAGAAATGCACTTTACTTTTCAATGAGAGAATTATAAAATTCAGGGGGAAATGCTATAAGCTTGAATTAAACTTAAAAACACATGGGGTGAGACTGAAAAAAATTACAAGCTTAGGCATGTCCTTAGGAGACATATAATCAATATTCATCTCATATATCCTCAAAAATAGAGAAACTACAGGCAAGCAACCATTTCACGGATTGCAGCCAGATGTGACTGGAACACAGGCTTTGAACTTGGATCTAAGATAATTAAGAACAAGAAGTATATTAGGACTAATTGTGTAAATGATTAGAGAAGCCTCAATTATCTTTGTCAAACACGGAGAAAAATATTGATCCACCAAATAAATATGCAGGAAAATAAACACAGGAGCAGTATAGAAGAGAAACAAAACCAAGAAGACTTAAGATTAGAAAAAAACTTAACATAACTCAGCATTAATTAAGAAGGTAACAGTCATCTGAGATGCATTCAAAAACAGAAAATGAAAACTGAATTAATATAGAGCTTCAGAATAAAAATTTCACCATGTCAGCACTTACAGTAGACAATTCCCTATGAATGGCAATATACACTTTGGTTTTTAGACTGTATTTCTAGTGGCCATAAAGCAGAGGAGCCAGTCTAGCTAATAGACCCATGGATCTCTGGAAGAAAAATGTATTAATAATGGTGCCATATATTTCTTCATTCCCCCTGTAAGAGGCACTGAGAGTTTTAAAAATTGCTGTACAGGAAAATAGACAATGAACAGAAGAGCTTGGATGGTGGAGTTTTGAAAGTTGATTGGTGCTCAGTGGTCAACCACTGCATCAATGTGGCAGGAAAGAGAGAGTGAAGGACTCCATAAAATTAACATTATCAGGAATCAGTTTGGGTCTTCTGAAGAGCACTGTGTCTACCAACCTCCATCACAAAATAAAAGCTAAAATCTGTTTGAGGGGAAAAATTATGAGAAACCAATTCTTTCTTGAGGACCAACCATATATTTTTGCACTCAAAGATTTTTACATAATATTTTGTATCTTTGTCTATGAAAATGTTTTCTAAGTAATTGTTTTTTAAAAAATAAATTCTATATAACCTCCCTATTCAAATTCACAAACTACCAATGAAGTGTATTACATCACTGAGTACAAAAATATTTACACAGGTGAAAAGATTTTAAATGACAAAATAAAATGCTGTCTATTTTTATTTCAAAATCCACAAAAATGAAATGTAAAATGAGCATAGATCCAACACTTGCTTGAGGTAAATATGTTATGTACTAATAATTATTAAATAAAAGTACATTAATACATACATAAAAAGGAAAAATTCCAAACTGACTCCTTGAAACGTATGTTCATGTGTAATGAATAGATCACTTTCCCCTGACTTAATGGTCCTTGGGGATTTGGATTCACATTTGAATCCCCAGACTCTTCAGAGACTTACTCTCAATAGTAAACAGTGATTGGGGGAGACAGCTAAGACACTATAAAAAACATGTTATAATTATCTTGATTTTCTATTTTAGAATGAATCCTTATTTCAAAGGGTGAGTGTACTGGCTTCACTCTATCATTGAATAATACTTTATTCTTTGAAAATATGTACATGCATAAGTTGTAGCCAAGAAACAACTCATATATAACCAAGAAAAAATTGCTGAACTAATTTATATTTTTTAGTCAAATTTCATTGAATAATTAGGCATAGAACTTAGTTTTCATAGCTTTCTTATTTATTTGTACACTTGAAGACTAAAACCCACATGGTCTCTAATAATCGCATGTACGCTTAAAACTCAAGAAAAAATGCTAATAAATTCATTGGCTTTGACACAGGCTGATGATTTCCTGACCAATACTTCATGAAAGGAGAGAATTTGATTACTGACTAAATGCTGTCAGGTCACAGGCTCCAGGCACCATCAACAAATGCAAGAATTTAAGGCTGGAAAATCTCAAAACAGAGTCAACCTGCTTCTATCTGGAGTAAACTTAATATTTTGGGTTGGCTTCTTACCCATATACTTGATAAGCAATCACACTATTTCATTCCATTGTACTCCATCTACAATACATCATTATGTTGGGAGATTTGGTGAATGTGTGAATAAGCACTTACTAATATTATTAGAAGTACTATTCACATATTTTGTAAGTGATTAGGTTGGTAGTGAAAATGACAGTAAGGCAATGGTTTAATTAGTAAGAAATTAAAGAATTTAATGAATTTATAATGGCCCTCCCATTTTTAATTTTAGTTCTCCCCAATTATGCAAGTTAAATTTCTCACTATAAAAATTGGCCATAAGGAATCAGGTAGCTGACAAACCTGATGACCCCTGTCCCAAACAATGGACCTTCACATGAAAAGCTGCCCTGCTGTCTCTCCTAAATTAATGTATGCTCTATACTTTATTGTACTCTTCAGTATAATTAGTATAGACTGATGTGATCCTTACTTTATTGTCACCCTTCCAACACAGTTTACAAAGAGCAGACTGAATTTGCTTTGCCTATACTTCCCTATTCTAATGCTTCTTATGTAATGTTATGTAACATTTTCAAATCATACATTTTATCAATTGTAAAATTGAATCATTAGTAGTCCTAATATTATTTCATGGAAATGGCAGTAAGATACCACATAGTGTATTAATTCTAGTACAGGTGATTTGGAAAGGTTATTTAAACTTCAAAATTCCTTAAGACTTCATTATATGTTACATTTGTAAAGCTTAGTTCATACTTGTAAATATGATGCTGATTTGTTATTTTCAAAAGTCTCACAGTTTACATGTTTAGTTATAAATACACTTAGGTATGTTTTACTATATAGATAAAAGTAAATTTAAGATACATTATTTGAAGAAATTTTCTAGCATTGCATTTTGAAAGTTTTTAAATAATCAATGGTCATGAATGTGCAAATACTGGGAGTCCAATATAATACCACAAATATGTTTTCAAGAATGCATTTGTTTATACTATTTATATGTTACTGAAAATGCAGCTACATATCTAAAAATCCCTTCTTTTAATGACTTCATTATAGCCTTGATCTGGCAGCAACTAAAGTGTCTCATGGCTTTCCTGGAGAATGGGAACCATACTTCAGTGTCAGAGTTCATATTATTGGGCTTAACAGGTGACCCAGTCCTTAGAGTCGTCCTCTTCACCATCATCATGTGCATCTACCTGGTGACTCTCTCTGGGAACCTCAGCACCATCCTCCTCATCAGAGTCTCTTCCCAGCTCCATCATCCAATGTACTTTTTTCTCAGTCACTTGGCTTCTGTTGACATGGGCTATTCATCTTCTGTCACACCCAATATGCTTGTCAATTTCCTGATAGAAAGAAATACCATCTCCTACCTTGGATGTGCCATTCAGCTCGGCTCAGCTGCTTTCTTTGGATCAACTGAGTCTTTCATTCTAGCAACCATGGCTTATGATCGTTTTATGGCAATTTGCAACCCACTGCTTTATTCAACTAAAATGTCCACCCAAGTATGTATCCAGCTGGTTGTAGGATCTTACATAGGGGGATTTCTTAATGCCTCCTCTTTTACTCTTTCCTTCTTTTCTTTTGTCTTCTGTGGACCTAATAGAATCAATCACTTTTTCTGTGATTTTACTCCTTTAGTTGAACTCTCTTGTTCTGATGATACTGACCTCATAGTTCTTGATTCATTGTGTGCTGGCTCCATCATTGTGATCACAGTGTTTGTCATAGGCATTTCATACACTTACATTCTGATCACCATCCTGAAGATGCACTCTAATGAGGGTCGACAGAAAGCTTTCTCCACCTGCACCTCTCACCTCACAGCAGTCACTCTATTCTATGGGACTGTAACATTCATTTATGTGATGCCCAAGTCCAGCTACTCCACAGACCAAAACAAAGTGTTGTCTGTGTTCTACATGGTGGTGATTCCCATGTTGAACCCCCTCATTTACAGCCTCAGAAATAATGAGATTAAGGGTGCTATGAAGAGACAACTTGGTAAGAAAATATTTTTCTAGAGATGTCTCTGATCTGTTACCTTTTTCACATGTGATGTAGTAGTAATATACCATAGATATAGTATTTAAAAGAAACTATGTATTGATAGTTGAAATGCAAAATATTGCATATAACCAAACTTGAAGTTTGCTGGTAAATGTACATGTTGAGTATTCATATATCAAAAAGTAAAACATATATTTATAGTAAGTAATACATTTCATGGAAAAAATTATTTCCAAAAAAATCAAATGTTGAAAATTATTTTCCAGTTGCATTCATATTTTAAAGCATTCCCAGCTATGTAGGCAATTACTAACTATAATTTTTAATTATTTGTCCATGTTCAATAACAACTGCCCTTGAGTGAATATAGTAACTAGAGTTAGAACAAACACATTTAGAGAGAAAATGAGAAGGTGGAGCATAGAATAAAAAAGTTGAGATGCCTTTATTACAGTAGAATCTTCATTTGAATGGAATTTTCACACTTACAGGCATTAGATCTGTGTTCTAATCCTCTAATGCCAAAACTGACTTTTTATGAGAGAATTGTCCCATGTAGGGAGTGGAGGGTTAATAATGTTGGAAAATATGCTGTACTAGGAAATATTTTTAATTTTGAAAGTGGAATTCTGAGTCTGGCAGAATCAATTTAATTTAACTGTCAATCGTAGTCCAGTTTCCCTGAGAATCTTTATTCATTTCTATATGATAATAAAGACTATTTTCATTTTTCTGTCAATTTATGTCCTAACAATTAAGAACTGAATTATTGAATCAGTTCATTTCTGTAGGAATGTAAAAGTATTCTCTTCCCTCTCTGTGACTCTACTTTGCCAGAAAGTTCATAGATTCGAGACAAACATTAGTCAACTACTATTCATTGCCAATGTCTGTACTTCAGGCTGACTTCTTTTGCAGTAAATATTGCCAGCAAGATGGCTAATTTACTGCATCACCTTGACTATGATGTAGTGCCCAGATGTTTGTGTTAATACCAGTGCAAAGACTTGGGTGTTGTAGAAAAGTAGTTTTTATCTAAAACTTACTGACTAAAACACATTCCCTCTCAATGTGAGCAACTTTTTCCAATTGGCTAAAGGCTTTAATTATTAGGGTCTCTAAAAAAGGAATTTTCTCCCTCCAGCATATCTTTGGACTCTAAGCTATAGCACAAACTCCTGCCAGTATATTCTAGCTATTCACCTATACTATGAATTTTAAATGACTAGTCATGCAATTTCACAAGAAAATTACACACAAAAGCACACACACACACACACACACACACACTTCTCTCTTTCTGTCTCCCTATTTCTCCTTGTGTATGTGAATTTTATGAGGCAGTCCCATAAAATATGTCAAGAGAGATGATGTGTGTGAATGTGTCTGTGTATACATCTATATATACACACATATGAGTATGTATAAGCTTGTTTTTCTGAAGAAACCTAACTAATACAAACTGCTCACTAACTTTCAATTTCTATGCTTCAAACTCTAAATAAGTTTGGGTATATTATCAACAACCATGAAGTTAAGTAAGCTATTATTTTGTAAGCTCCCAAATTGTTGGATTGGGTTATTTGTTTTCTTGATTGTTTTAATTTTATTTCCTTGTATATGCTGGTTATTAACACTCTATCTAATGTATAACAAAGATTTCTTGCTACTTTCTGGGCTTCTTCTGTGTATGGCTGTTTGTTTCTTTTGCTGTGGAGAATCATTTTCACTTTATGAGGTCCTACTTATCAATTATTGACATTATTTTATGAGAGAATGGACTTCTATCTGGAAAGTCATTTTATATTCTTTGCTACCTCAATACCCTCCCCTCTCACAGACAGTACTAGTACTCACAGTGCACATTCATATTGGTGACATTCTGATTAGTCTGTATCTACCAAAAACTCTATCATTGAGTATTTCCAGTTTTAAACTCCACATTGATCCAAGGATACTATTATATGATGATCAATCCACCTAATCCTCAACATGTTTGTTATTGCATAGTTATGACTTGCTTTTGCACAGTGCAATTCTCTCTTCCCCTACTCTCTAAATTTCACATAATTCTAGGATCATAGTAGGCATTAATGTACATTCAGTTGATTTAAATGAAAAAAATAAATATCTAAATGCCCGAATAAAATTTTGCTATGTCTAATTATAGACTCAGTAAAGTCTGAATAACAGAAAGTGTAGAGGCATTGCAGTGTAAGGGAGAAGTCAGAGCAAAGAAATCCTCTTAATATCTTCTGTCCTTAAGGCACTATTTTTGAAGATGAGTAAAAGGAAAAACCTGTAGTCAGTTTCTGACCTGTCCAGGGTTGGCAGTACAGAGGAATCTCTCTAACTCGTGGCCCCACAGATAAGTTTATAAAGTAATTATTTAGAGGCGTATACTGATTACTGTTGGGCCTATGGCTCAGGCTCATTATTAACTTGGTCTTACAATTTAACCCATTTTTATTAAATTATAAGCTTCCATGTGGCTCTATGCCTTTACTTGTGCTTTATTACATCTTGCTCTCAGGGTAGCAGCCTGCAGTGTTTCTTGACTCTGCCCTTCTTTGTCTTTAAATCTTCTTGATATTTCTGGACCTCAAGACAGGCAGGCCAGAAAACTTAAAGCTATAGATAAAGGTGAGAGATTTTACTACTATGAAACTTTGCTTCCTGATATTTCTCTCAAGTAACTCTCTTTCTGAGGTAAACTGCAGGGCTTCAACATTGCATATGGTAGGCTGGTTTGTGTAGACTAACTTTATAAAAGAAAATAAAGCAGGATATAGGTTTTTATGAAAAAATAAATATCCAGAAAGTTTTTAATTGAATAAGATTTATTGGCAGGGCATTTATACATCCATAAGAGTTGGATTATTGTCATGTTCTCTGGCTCTATTATCTATTTGGGGTTTTTTGTGTTTGTGGTGGAGTCAGCATTGAGATTCACCTGAGGTTTGTGATACCTAGTAAAAAATTATTGTTAATGGCACAGATTGAGCATAGTGCTTGTTGTGTGGAAATGTTATATACCTTCTTACAGAATGCTAATTTATGTATGTATATACTAATAATAAACACTTTTATTTATACTTTTCTGCACTTTTTTTATTCTCAATTCATTTCCTTCCTGTAATAAACCACATCATCTTTTCAGTGTGTTGATTCAGAACCCTGAGAGTAACCTATCTCTCTCTTCTGTCTTCATTCCTATAGTAGAACAAAGCTTTGCAAACTCTTATCAGCATGATTCTACCACTCCTTTGCATCTCTTCACTGACCAAGCATTCAAGCTGACCCTTTTCACATTTACTTTATAATAAATTACTGTATCATTAAGAGGTATAATATTATGTATGGACCTGACTAGGGTGTGGTGATCACATGATTGGTTCAACATGATTCTCTGATGATATTTTATATATGTTTAGCATTTACTACTCACTGACTTAAACATAACATTCTTTACAATCTGGATGGTCCTCATCCAATGATCCAAAGATCTTTATGAATAAGGTCTTCAAAAGGACTTTTTATTCTGGCTTTAAATACTAATATAATATAAACACTTCTCTCTCTCTCTCTCTCTCTCTCTCTCTCTCTCTCTCTCTCTCTCAATCTTTGCTATCACTTCTTCCACATTCCACTCTCCCTCTCTTCATTTGTCTGTGTATATAAATTTAAGTCACAATTATGTAAATATCTCTTGATGTATATTTTTGAATGTGTGCAATATGTAATTTGAGTATACTTATATGTGTTCATATGTATGTGTGTTACATTTAAATTGGCAAGCCAATTATCTTTAAAAGCTCTCCTCCTCTGTCATAACTCTACTCCAATTTATTCTTCATGTATCAGCCAGTTATAAGCATAAAGAAATAATGTTCTCTCTCAAAGATTCCACCCAGCTACATATTTACTATGTCTTTTAAATTCCTGAAATGTCACTCAAGTGGTTTAGACAAATCATCAACTAGAAAGGCTATAGAATCTTCTGTGAGGTGAATTTTGGGGCATATCTGTGAGGGAGTTTTCTTTTTTTCTTTTTTTTTCCTTGTTTTATTATTTGGTGATTTTATATCATACACCTCATCAAACTCAGTAATCAGTTCTTTCAGTTTCATACCCGCTCTTATGATCTCCCCATTTACAAATAAAACCCATTTATGCTGTTCAATTATCTACTGGGACATAATTAAACATCCTGTGGCCAACCTCCTAAACAAAATGACCTTCTTCAATCACAACCCCGCCAGAGGATGCCAATGCAGAAGTGAAGCACTGTGTCATTTAACTATGTTGTAGCCTTGAGCTCTTGTATACAATGACATTTTATTTTTAAGTCCACCAGTGAGTGAGTACATCCCCTGCTTGGTTTGTGATACCTCGTTCAGAAGGATATTCCCCAAGTCCATCCATTTGCCTGCGAATTTTAGGAAATTATTTTTCTTACAGCTGAGTAGTACTCCAGTGTGTAGATATACCACAGTTTGTTAATCCATTCTTCAGTGAAGGGACATCTAAGTTGTTTCTATCTTGCTATTACTAATAATGCTGCTATGAACAGAGTTAAGCTAATGCTTTTGGGTTGCAAATGTGCATCTTTAGGGTATATACCCAAAAGTGCTATTGCTGAATCATTAGATAGATTGATTCCCAGCTTACTGATACACTGCCATACTGATTTCCAAAGTGGCTGTGAAAGTTTACATTCCCACCAGCAACAGAGAAGTATTTCCCTTGTTCAACATCCCTCCAGCACAGGTTGTCATTTGCGTTTGTGATCTTAGTCATTCTGACATATGTAAGATGGTACCTCACAGTTTTGATTTGCATTTCATTGATGGCTAAGGATGTTGAGCAATTCTTTGAGTTTCTTTCAGCCATTTAAAATTCTTCTGTGGAGAATTCCCTATTTAGCTCTATATCCCATTTTAATTGACATATTTGGGGTTTTTGACCTCTAGTTTCTTGCGTTCTCTATATATTTTAGAGATAAGACCTCTGTAAGATGTAGGCTTAGTGAAGATCTTATCCCATAGTGGAGGCTGTTATTTTGTCTTATTGACCATGTCTTTGCCTTACAAAAGCTCTATCATTTTACAAATCATTTTGCATGTTTCAGCTACATTGGATTGTTCATGTCTTGCTGCCTTAGGATATCTGAATTCTGGTGGTGTCCTATTGCTGGTTCTACTATTAATTGTGTACTTACACTGGCATTTGGGCATGTGAATTGGGGATTATTATAGATCTAGGTGTTGATTCCTATGTTTGTCTTTGTTGGATGGGAGTTTTGTTACTTAGTTTGTGTTTCCTCTTTGGTCTTGTGGCCTAAGTGACCAAAAGTTCTGCTTCTAGAGAGAGTTCAGGTCTAGTAGGATGTCTCTTCTGGGATTTAGAGAGCCTGGCAAACTTCTGCCAATATTGTTTCTGCAGTTCCAAGTACCTGTGTGTCTTCTGGGATTCTGAGTACCTTCTTGCACTCTGGAATTTCTAGTACAGCATGATCACCATTGCAAGCAGTAATTTTCTACTGGAGGTAGGGTACCTATATCTAGCCTGGTCTCTGGTATAGTCAAAATCTTCTTCAAAAGTTGTAGGCCGAAATATGGAGCCCAGGGGAAGGGAAGCAAACTGGAGTGATTGGCCTGGTTTTAAGGAGTGTTTACAGGAAGTGGGCAGAGACTTACCAGGTATCCTTAGATTTGACTTGGCCTCTAGTAAAGTCAAAGTCTTCCTCAAAAGTTGTTGGCCAGAATACAAAAACAGGGAAGGGGGTGCAGTAACTATACTCACTATTTTCTATCATATAATATGTTATATTCTTGTCTATATAAAAAAGTTTGTACCTCAAATAATTATTCAACTTTGTATTTCATCCATCCCTATATCTACCAAAATTATGCCTAGTAGAGTATGTTATATCAACCGCTGAAATACTAAAAGAAAAATCATTACACATAAATAAAAATAACAAAAATATCCATTTAGCAATTGATTTAATTTTTTCAACATGAATAAAATAACGACTTGAATTATTTAGAAAATATAATTGATTATCATGTACATCCATAATTTCCATACTCACATAAAGAGGGAAACAGGAGCTCATTTGAGATTGGCAGGTTCCCTGAGAGTTCATTATGTTTGTGTAAGAAGAATGGATTATTGCACCCTGGGAATGATGCAATGATTCTAAGTGATTTGAACCCATACTTCAATCCAGAGCCTCAAGGGGAATTATCCTCAAGAGCAAAAACAGAAAGTAATAACAATGAACACAGTTTTGTAGCTATAAAATCATAAGAACATTGAATTTCTTACTCTGAAATGAATTCTTATACCAAGAGGTAAGATTTTGGCTCTGTTGATAGTGGAGCTATTTTATTCTTTGAAGAGTACTGTATTTACAAATTATGCTGAACTATCAAGTCAGATGAATTCAAGCAATTATATAACACAAGGTAAAAAATAATCAAATTTTCATAAAATTGCCTTATAATTATATGAGTAAATTATTTAGAATGACCAGGCAAAAAATAAATTTTCAGAGACTTCTTATTTAACCATCCATTAGGAAGACTAGAAAGCAACATGATATTCAAAGTTGTCCACAAGAAGCATTGAGCCAAGAGGCTAACATGTTCACTAGCTTTGAAATGCTTTGATGGCTTACTGTCAGGGAATATCATATGGGAAGTCCTTCTTTGTTGTAGAATGTCCCAGCAACTAGACATCACAATGGAAAAATGACAATTGTCTAAATATAAACTGTGAGGGATGAGAGTCATCAAACCCATGCTGGGAAAACCTTCATAAACCTCTGATTCTTAGTTTGAATATTTATTAATAAATACCCTCTGTTGGAAATCATGTGAATTCATTCCATGACATTCCAGTCAGAAAACACTGTGATATTGGGAAAGAACTTGGTGTTTCTAAATAAAAATTAACAATAATGTACTTAGTATTATTCATAGTTTTCAGGAGGGAAAATTGATATTTTAAATTATTTTAAAAAGAAATGATCTATTCTGACATATTTAAAATTTTTAAGGATCTTACAACATCGAATTCTGTTTGTAAATTTAATGTGATCTTTATTTAGTTTTACATACTTTGGAAACAACATCACCAATAAAGTATCTTTCTATGTACTAACCTTAGGAAAGCTGAAATGCTATCCTTCTGTCTGTCCCTAATATGTGTTGGCTCTGAATGGCACTACCACAACTTATTTATAGTGTGGTTACTAAAAGTAAGAACTAGTGTTCAACTTGTCTGCTATTCATATCTTATTTTATTATTACTTTGTATATATGAGAGTTGTGTGTCTTAGGGTATGTGTACCGTGCAGACCAGAAGAAACATTGAGTCCACAAAACTGTAAAATCAGAGTGCTGTGAAAAAAATATATGGGTGTAAGCCAGTACAGGCAGTGCACTTACCCATGAAGCAATCTCTTGATCCCTATAATTCTGTTACTAAACATATATATGAAGTATATATATATTTACATATATGCTGTAAAATAAAAATTGCAATAGAACCACATGCTATTTTATAGAAATAAAAAAATAGAAATACATGCAAATTTTTATATCCTGTGCTGGTGATTTAGTTATTATTTATTAACCTTAGCAATGATTTAAGTCTTCATTGTACAACTATATTATTTACATTTTAATTCTTTGTTATAATAAGTATATTGTTATTTTCAAAAGACACATACTTATCTCTTTCCATGAAGAGAATAGTGCAGGTAACATAACATAAGCTGTAGATGTGAAGTACAAACTGCAGGACTTGGTTTTCTCCTCCCACCATATGAATTTGTCGTTGTCAGATGTCCAACTTGGTGGCAAGAACACTGACTTCCCAAGCCATCTCACCAGAGTGTCTTGTGATTTTTAAATCTGTCTTTGATCTAATCACAATTAGGAACGTTTCATTATAAATAAATATAAATAAAATTATCTTATTTGTGCTACATTTCTAGAATTTCCAATTAAATAATTTGAAGTACTTACTACACAGACATGTACAGACAATGAAAACCTTGAGGAAAAATTCATTTTTGGTTCAACGTTTTGAATAATATATTAGTTTGCAATTCTCTCTATGTTTATATTAAGTAAAATAAAGTGACCTATTTTTCAATCCATTTCTATAAAATCTCCATTGCAGCCTTGTTCTGGCAGTAGCTACACCGTCTCATGGCTTACCTGGATGATGGGAACCAAACTTCAGTAACAGAGTTCATTTTATTGGGCTTAACAAATGACCCAGTCCTTAAAGTCATCCTCTTCACCATCATCCTGTGCATCTACCTGGTGACTCTCTCTGGGAATCTCAGCATCATCCTTCTTATCAGAGTCTCTTCCCAGCTACATCACCCCATGTACTTTTTTCTCAGTCACTTGGCTTCTGTTGACATAGGCATTTCATCTTCTGCCACACCTAATATGCTTGTTAATTTTCTGACAAGTCAAAATACCATCTCTTACCTTGGATGTGGCATCCAGCATAGCTTACTTGATTTCTTGGGGTCCGTTGAATGCTTCCTCCTGTGTGCCATGGCTTATGACCGCTTTGTAGCAATTTGTAACCCACTACTTTATTCAACGAAAATGTCCACACAAGTCTGTATCCAGTTGATTGTAGGATCTTACATAGGGGGTTTTATTAATGCTTGCATTGGCACCACTTTCTTTTTTTCTTTTCTTTTTTGTGGACCAAATAGAGTCAATCACTTTTTCTGTGATTTTGCTCCTTTGATGAAACTCTCCTGCTCTGATGTCAGTGTCTATGGAGTTGTTATCTCATTTTCTGCTGGCTCAGTCACTATAGCCACACTGTTTGTTATAGCTGTATCATATTTCTATATCCTCATCACCATCCTGAAGATGCACACTACTGAGGGTCGACAGAAAGCCTTCTCCACTTGCACCTCCCACATCACTGCAGTCACTCTTTACTATGGGACCATCATATTCGTGTATGTGATGCCCAAGTCTAGCTACTCCACAGACCAGAACAAAGTGATGTCTTTGTTCTACGTGGTGGTGATCCCCATGTTGAACCCCCTCATCTACAGCCTCAGGAATAATGAAATTAAGGGTGCTATAAAAAGACAACTTTACAAACAAACATTTTTAATGAAGAGTAATCAACTATTTTGTAAAACAGTATAATAATGACAATCACAAGACCAATGTGACATTACCTCAGGTTTGATTATTAGCCTTCTCATTTCTCCTTCTCTCTGATCTCCTTATTCTCCCATGATATGTAACTATTGTATTTTTTTTTGCATTTCTCTTTTATACATCTTAATGTGTCTTTGAGAATCTAATACAATATAGTTTGATCATGTTCACCTAGACTGTTCTAGGTTCTATAACTCCATCTCCTACAAACCAACACTACATGTCTTCTCAAATCCAACTTGGACAACCTGTAAACATGTAAGCATATAGGCATCTATTAACACATAATTAGCCTACTTGGACTACTCAAGATTTATAGGTTGTACATCAGCCAAGTTTCAAAATCTATATAATTTGTTTTAAAAAATGCCTTATCTATTTTTCTAAAAAAACCTGTGTTGTTAAAATGTTTGTCTGTTGTACATTCTGGTATGTTCATAAATCTTTAAATATGACATAGAGACATAAATTTGGTAGTTATCATTTTCTGAGTCACCCTGCTTGTTTCTGCAGTAACCATGAGCACCTGCCCCTTATGTCTAGACTTCAGAATATACCTCTGAGCTTCTGGTCACTAGATTTGGAAAGTTTAATATATCATTTTGGTTTAGATAATATTAAAGATGATCTTGGTGTTCTATTTTTTGCCATTTATTTTTTATTTAAAACTTCTTTTAACATACTCACCACTGTTCCCTCCAACCACTTTTCCCAGTCATCCCCCAGTTTCTCCTCCCCTTCTCACCAACTATTCCCCATCAGGGTAAAAACACAAGGTGAGTCAATGCAGTCTGGCATATCAAGTCCCTACTCCCAGTATCAAGGCTGATCATTGTATTTCTCTCTCAGAAATGGGCTCCAAGAAGACAGTTAATGCACCAGGAATAAATTCTAGTTCCACTTCCAGAGGCCCCATAACCTGTCCACATCATTCAACTGTCATTCAAATTCAAAGGGCAGGTTCCCCAGCAGTCATGTCAGTTTCATTGAGGGCCCAATAGCTGCAGTCAGCTTTCTTTGTGGGTTTCCTCATCATCATCTTGACACTTTTCCTCAAATAATCTCTCCTCAGTCCCTTCAGCTGAACTGGGAGCTCAGCTCAGTGCTTAGCTGTGGATCTCTGTATAGACTTCCAAATGTTGCTGAATAAATGTTCTATAATGACAATTAGGGTGGACATCAACTTAATTATACAGGAAGGCCAGTTTAAGCACTCTCTCCATTGTTGCTTGGAGTCTTAGCATGGGACATATTTGCTAATTCTTGCATATTTTCATAGCACCAGGTTTCTCTCTAACTCCACAATGGCTCAAGATATCTATTTCATTTGCCACTTCCCCAACACAACCATGCCATTCCCTCATGTTCTATTCTTACCTCCTGTTATGTCCTCCCTGAATAGTCCCAATTTACTCAGGAGATATTCTCTATTTCCCCTTCCCAAGGTGCTCCATGGATGTGTCTCTTAATTCCCTCCTGTTACCTAGCTGCTCAGGGGCTGTGGATTTTAATTTAGTTGTCCTTCGCTTTATGTCTAAAATCCACTTATGAGTGAGTGCATACCATGTTTATCTTTACAAGTCTGTGTTACCTCACTCGGAATATTTTCTAGTTCTAACCATTTGTCTACAAATTTCAGTATGGCAGGGTTTTGCTTTGTTTTTTTCTGCTCAGTAGTACTCCATGTGTAAATGTACCACAATTTTTTAATCCATTCTTCAGTTAAGGGTCATCTAGCTTGTTTCCATGTTCTGGCTATTATGAATAATGCTGCTATGAGCGTAGTTGAGTTAATGCTCTTGTGGTAAGAATATGCATTTTTTGGTATATGCCCAAGAATGATATTGCTGAATGATTAGGTAGATTGATTTCTAGTTTTTTGAGGATCTGCCATACTGATTTTCAAAGTGGCTGTACAAGTTTATATTCCCCGCCAGTACTGGAGGAGTGTTCTCCTTACACTACGATCTCTCTAGCATAAGCTGTCTTCTGTTTTTTATTCTTTTTTTTTTTATCTTAGCCATTTTGACAGGTATAAGATGGTACCTCAGAGTTTTGATTTACATTTCTCTGATGGCTAAAGATGTTGAGCAATTCTTTGAGTTTCTTTCAGCCATTTAAAATTCTTCTGTGAAGAATTCCCTATTTGGCTCTGTACCCCAATTTAATTGACATATTTGGGTTTTTGATCTCTAGTTTTTGAGTTCTCTAATATTTTATAGAAAAGACCTCTATAAGACGTAGGCCTAACGAAGATCTTTTCCCATAGTATAGGCTGTTATTTTGTCTTATTGACCATGTCTTTGTCTTACAAAAGCTCTATCATTTTACAAATCATTTTGGATGTTTCAGCTACATTGGATTGTTCATGTCTTGCTGTCTTAGGATATCTGAATTCTGGTGGTGTCCTATTGCTGGTTCTACTATTAATTGTGTATTTACATTGGAATTTGGGCATCTGGATTGGGGATTATTATAGATCTAGGTGTTGACTCTTATGTTTGTCTTTGTTGGATGGGTGTTTTGTTACTTAGTTTCTGTTTCCTCTTTGGTCTTGTGGCCTAAGTGGTCAAAAGTTCTGCTTCTAGAGAGAGTTCAGGTCTAGTAGGGTGTCTCTTCTGGGATTTGGAGAGCCTGTCAAACTTCTGCCAATATTGTTTCTGCAGTTCCAAGTACCTGTGTGTCTTCTGGGATTCTGAGTATCTTCTTGCACTCTGGAATTTCTAGTACAGCATGACCACCATTGCAAGCAGTAATTTTCTACTGGAGGTAGAGTGCCTATATCTAGCCTGGTCTCTGGTATAGCCAAAATCTTCTTCAAAGTTGTAGGCCGAAATATGTAGCCCAGGGGAAGGGAAGCAAACTGGAGTGATTGGCCTGGTTTTAAGGAGTGTTTACAGGAAGTGGGCAGAGTCTTACCAGGTATCTCTAGATTTGACTTGGCCTCTGGTAAAGCCAGTCTTCCTCAAATGTTGTTGGCCAGAATATAAAAACAGGAAAGGGGGTGCAGTCTACTATACTCACTATTTTCTATCATATAATATGTTATATTCTTGTCTATATAAAAAAGTTTGTACCTCAAATAATTATTCAACTTTGTATTTCATCCATCCCTATATCTACCAACATTATGCCTAGTAGAGTATGTAATATCAACTACTAAAATACTAAAAGAAAAATCCTTACACATAAATAAAAATAACAAAAATATCTATTTAGTAATTGGTTTTTTTCAACATGAATAAAATCACAACTTGAATTTTTTATAATAGATAATTATCATGCACTTTCCATAATTTCCATACTCACATACAGAAGAAAACAGGAGCTCATTTGAGATTGGCAGACTCCTTGAGATTTCATTGTGTTAGTGTAAGAAGAACAGCTTATTGCACCCTGGGAATGAGGCAATGACCCTTAGTGATTTGAATCCACATTTGAATTTAGAGCCTCAAGGGATATTATCCTCAGGAGGAAAAATAGAAAATAATGAGTGAACACAGTTTTGTAGCTATAAAATCATAAGAACATTGAATTTCTTACTCTGAAATGAGTTCTTATGCCAAGAGGTAAGATTTTGACTCTGTAGATAGTGGAAATATTTTATTCTTTGAAGTGTACTGTATTTATAAATTCTGCTGAACTATAAAGTCAGAATCAAGCAATTATGTAACACAAGGTAAAAAATAATCAAATTTTCATAAAATCGCCTTATAATTATATGAGTAAATTATTTAGAATGACCAGGCAAAAATAAATTTTCAGAGACTTCTTATTTAACCATCCATTGGGAAGACTAGAAAGCAACAGGACATTCAAAGTTGTCCACAAGAAGCATTGAGCCAAGAGGCTAACATGTTCACTAGCTTTGAAAAGCTTTGATGGCTTACTGTCAGGGAATATCATATGGGAAGTCCTTCTTTGTTGTAGAATGTTCAAGCAACTAGACATCACAATGGAAAAATGACAATTGTCTAAATATAAACTGTGAGGGGTGAGAGTCATCAACCCCATGCTGGGAAAACCTTCATAAACCTCTGATTCTTAGTTTGAATATTTATTAATAAATACCCTATGTTGGAAATCATGTGAATTCATTCCATGACATTCCAGTCAGAAAACACTGTGATATTGGGAAAGAACTTGGTGTTTCTAAATAAAAATTAACAATAATGTGCTTAATATTATTCATAGTTTTCAGGAGGGAAAATTTATATCTTAAATTATTTTAAATAGAAATTATCTATTTTGACATATTTAAAATATTTAAGGATCTTACAGCATCGAATTCTGTTTGTAAATTTAATGTGATCTTTATTTAGTTTTACATACTTTGGAAACAACATCACCATTAAAGTATCTTTTTATGTACTAACCTTAGGAAAGCTGAATGCTATCCTTCTGTCTGTCCCTAATATGTGTTAGCTCTGAATGGCACTACCACTACTTATTTATAGTGTGGTTACTAAAAGTAAGAACTAGTGTTCAACTTGTCTGCTATTCATATCTTATTTTATTATTACTTTGTATATATGAGAGTTGTCTGTCTTAGGGTATTTGCACCATGCAGACCAGAAGAGACATTGAGTCCACAGAACTGTAAAATCAGAGTGCTGTGAAAAAAATATATGGGTGTAAGCCAGTACAGGCAGTGCACTTACCATGAAGCAATCTCTTGATCCCTATAATTCTGTTACTAAACATATATATGAAGTATATATATATATTTACATATATGCTGTAAAATAAAAATTGCAAAAAACTACATGCTATTTTATAGAAATAAAAAATAGAAATACGTGCAAATTTTTATATCCTGTGCTGGTGATTTACTTATTATTTATTAACCTTAGCAATGATTTAAGTCTTCATTGTACAACTATATTATTCACATTTTAATCCTTTGTTATAATAAATATATTGTTATTTTCAAAAGACATGTACTATGCATCTCTTTCCATGAAGAGAATAGTGCAGGTAACATAGCATAAGCTGTAAATGTGAAGTACAAACTGCAGGACTTGGTTTTCTCCTCCCACCATGTGAAATTGTGGTTGCCAGATGTACAACTTGGTGGCAAGGACACTGACTTCCCAAGCCATCTCACCAGAGTGTCTTGTGTTTTTTAAATTTGTCTTTGGTCTAATGACAATTAGGAAAGCTTTATTATAAATAAATATAAATAAAAATTATCTTATTTGTGTTACATTTCTAGAATTTCTGGTTAAATAATTTGTATAGACAATGAAAACCTTGAGTAAAAATTCATTTTTGGTCCAATGTTTTGAATAATATGTTAGTTTGTAATGCTCTCTATGATTATATTAAGTAAAATAATTGGTCTATTTATCAATCCATTCCTATAACATCTCCATTGCTGCCTTGTTCTAGCAGCAGCAACAATGTCCCATGGCTTACCTGGACAATGGGAACCACACTACAGTAACAGAGTTCATTTTATTGGGCTTAACAACTGACCCAGTCCTTAGAGTCGTCCTCTTCACCATCATCCTGTGCATCTACCTGGTGACTGTGTCTGGAAACCTCAGCACCATCCTCCTCATCAGAGTCTCTTCCCAGCTCCATCACCCCATGTACTTTTTTCTCAGTCACTTGGCTTCTGTTGATATAGGCATTTCATCTTCTGCCACACCTAATATGCTTGTTAATTTTCTGACAAGTCAAAATACCATCTCTTACCTTGGATGTGGCATCCAGCTTAGCTTAGTTGATTTCTTGGGGTCTGTTGAATGCTTCCTCCTGTGTGCCATGGCTTATGACCGCTTTGTAGCAATTTGTAACCCACTACTTTATTCAACCAAAATGTCCACACAAGTCTGTATCCAGTTGATTGCAGGATCTTACATAGGGGGTTTTATTAATGCTTGCATTGGCACCACTTTCTTTTTTTCTTTTCTTTTTTGTGGACCAAATAGAGTCAATCACTTTTTCTGTGACTTTGCTCCTTTGATGAAACTCTCCTGTTCTGACGTCAGTGTCTCTGGACTTGTTACCTCATTTTCTACTGGCTCAGTCACTATAGCCACACTGTTTGTTATAGCCATATCATATTTCTATATCCTCATCACCATCCTGAAGATGCACACTACTGAGGGTCGACAGAAAGCCTTCTCCACCTGTACCTCCCATCTCACTGCAGTCACTCTTTACTATGGGACCATCACATTCATCTATGTGATGCCCAAGTCCAGCTATTCCACAGACCAGAATAAAGTGGTGTCTTTGTTCTACATGGTGGTGATCCCCATGTTGAACCCCCTCATCTACAGCCTCAGGAATAATGAATTTAAGGGTGCTCTGAAAAGACAACTTTCCAAGCAAACATTTTTAATGAAGAGTAATCAACTGTTTTGTAAAACAGTATAATAATGACAATCACAAGACCAATGTGACATTACCTCAGGTTTGATTATTAGCCTTCTCATTACTCCTTTTCCCTAATCTCCTTATTCTCCTTGATATGTAGCTATTGTATCTTATTGCATTTCTCTTTTATACATTTTAATGTGTCTTTGAGAATCTAATACAATATGGTTTGATCATGTGCACGCAGACTTTCCTAGGACCTTTAGGTTCATCTGCTACACACCCAACAACATGTGTTATATTTTCTCAAATCCAGTTGGACTGCCTTAAACATGTAAGCATATAGGCGTCTATTGACACATAGATAGCCTACTTGGACTACTCAAGATTTATAGGTTGTACATCAGCCAAGTGTCAAAATCTATATAATTTGTCTTAAAAAATGTCTTATCCATTTTTCTACAAAGCCTGTGTTGTTAAAATGTTAAAATGTCTATTATGCATTCTGGTATGTTCATAAATGTTCAAATATGATCTGGTTCTGCAGAAACTATGGACACCTGCCCCTTATGTCTGGACTTCAGAATATACCTCTGATCTTCTGGTTCTAGATTTGGAAACTTTAATATGTCATTTTTGTTTAGGTGATATTAAAGATGGTTTTGGTGTTCTATTTTTTGCCATTTATTTTTTATTTAAAACTTCTTTTAACATACTCACCACGGTTCCCTCTCCCTCCACTTTTCCCAGTCATCCCCCAGTTTCTTCTCCTCATCTCACCATCTATTCTCCATACAGGGTAAGGATACACAATTGGGTCAATGCAGTCTGGTATATCCAGCTGAGGTAGGATAAATCCCTACTCCCAGTATCAAGGCTGATCAATGTACTTCTCTCTCAGAAATGGGCTCCAAGACAGTTAATGCACCAGGAATAAATTCTAGTTCCACTTCCAGAGGCCCCATAATCTGTTCACATCATTCAACTGTCATTCATGTTCAAAGGACAGGTTCCCTAGCAGTCATGTCAGTTTCATTGAGCGCCCAATAGCTGCAGTCAGCTGTCTCTGTAGGTTTCCTCATCATCATCTTGACACTTTTGCTAAAATATTCTCTCCTCAGTCTCTTCAGCTGAACTGGGAGCTCAACTCAGTGCTTAGCTGTGGCTCTCTACATTGGCTTCCAACAGTTGCTGAATAAATGTTCTATAATGACAATTAAGGTAGTCATCAATTTATTTATACAGGAAGGTCAGTTTAAGCACTCTCTCCATTATTGCTTGGAGTCTTAGCATGGGTCATCTTTGTGAATTTTTGCATATTTTCCTAGTACCCCGTTTCTCTCTAAGCCCACAATGCCTCAAGATATCTATTTCATTTGCCACTTCCCCAACACAACCATGCCATTCCCTCATGTTCTATTCTTACCTCCTGTTATGTCCTCCCTGAATAGTCCCAATTTACTCAGGAGATATTCTCTATTTCCCTTTCCCAAGGTGCTCCATGGATGTGTCTCTTAATTCCCTCCTGTTACCTAGCTGCTCAGGGGCTGTGGTTTTTAGCCTAGTTATCCTTTGCTATATGTCTAAAATCCACTTATGAGTGAGTACATACTATGTTTATCTTTACAAGTCTGTGTTACCTCACTCAGGATATTTTCTAGTTCTAACCATTTTTCTACAAATTTCAGAATGGCAGGTTTTTGTTTTGCTTTTTTTTCTGCTGAGTAGTGCTCCATGTGTAAATGTACCACAATTTTTTAATCTATTCCTCATTTATGGGGCATCTAGTTTTTTTACATGTTCTGGCTTTTATGAATAATGCTGCTATGAACGTAGTTGAGTTGATGCTCTTGTGGTAAGAATATGCAATCTTTGGGTATATGCCCAAGAATGATATTGCTGGATGATTAGGTAGATTGATTTCTAGTTTTTGTGGAACTGCCATACTGATTTTCAAAGTGGCTATACAAGTTTACATTCCCTGCCAGTACTGGAGGATTGTTCTCCTTATGCCACGTTTCCTCCAGCATAGGCTATCATCTGGTTTTTGTTTTTTTTTTAATCTTAGCCATTCTGACAGGTATAAGATGGTATCTCAGTGTTTTGATTTACATTTCCCTGATGGCTAAGGATGTTAGCAATTCTTTAAGTGTCTTTCAGCCATTTGAAATTATTCTGTTGAAATTTTCTATTTATCTCTGTACTCCATTTTTAATTGAATTATTTTACTTTTTGACATCTAGTTTCCTGAGTTCTTTATATATTTTAGAAATCAGTCCTCTGTCCAATGTATGGTTGGTGAATTTTTTTATTCTATAAGCTGCCATTTTGTCTTATTGGCCATGTCCTTCACCTAACAGAAGTTTCTCAGTTCTGGGAGGTCCCATTTATTAATTGTTGCTCTCAATGCCTGTGCTACTGGTGTTATATTTAGGAATTTGTCTCCTGAGTGAATTCATTCAAGGCAATTTCCTCACTTTCTTTTCTATCTGATATAGTGTGACCATTTGGCTGATTTTAGCCCCCTCACCAGACTAAAAACCCCTCTCAGTTTCCAGATCAAATATCACTTGCTCTATGGAAATTTCATTGCTATTCTACCCAAGCTGAAAGCACCCACCCCCACCACAGATGGTTGTATCACTCATAACATTTACAGTTATTCTTATTTATTATGTTCTAAGTTTTAAAATGTTGGTTCTTATCTAGCATACTATCTACTGACCTAACAATTTCGTGAAAATTATTTTTTCAGTAACATATCTTTGGTGTCTACTTGGTTCAACATTATATTAAGTAATATCTACATGTAATGGTGCTTACTGCTTATTCTGTATCTACTGTAAATCAATTCCAAAGTCTGAAATTATTTCATGAAGAATTTAAGGTCATAAAGTCAAGCACCATTTGTTTTTGATGGCTTTTCCATGTCTTTTTCCTAAACTGTTCTCAAACACATCAAAATGGAGCTACACATCTTGACAGATATGTAAATTAATGTTTCTTTCTGGCCATTAACATTTTATTTTTCAATTGTCAAAGCACAGATAATACTTGATGTATAATACAGAAAACAGTTGAACATTCTGACCTCAGTGATGTGGACTAGGTGTTTATGGGGAGGCCAATGTATTTATTCAGTAATTTAATGAGAGCTGTGTACTGAGGATTCCTATTATAAGTGTGTGTCTTAGTTTGTGTTTTTATTGTTGTGAAGAGACATCATAATCTTGGAAACTTTTATCTAAAAAGTATTTAATTGAAGGAGCTTGCTTACAGATTCAGAGGTTCAGCTCATTGTCACCATGAAGGAGAGCATGACTGCGTGAAGTCAGATATAGTGCTGGAGGAATAACAGAATGTCCTACATCTTACAGGCAACAGGAAGTTGGATGGTGCACTGGGTGTTATCCTGAGCATATGAACATCAGAGCCTGCCCCCATGGTGACACACTCCAACAGCATCATGGACACTCCAACAAAGCCATGATTTCTAGTAGTGTCACTCACTATGAGATTATAAGAGCCAATAACATGCAAGATATCACAGTGTATGTGGGTTAATATGTGACTAAAACTGTAATAGTTTTACACACATTTATTTTCAAACCTGGGTATGCTTGTATTTTCAGCATAGATAATAAGAATGAAAATGTCATCTTGGATTTTTCTTTTGATTAGTTTATAGTATTCTTCCTTATCCCTTCTGATTAGCTTTGGTTTGAAGTCTATTTTGTCAAATATTAAAAAGGTTACATCACTTATTTCTTAGGTACATTTGCTTGGAATATCTTTTCCAACCATTTACCCTGAGGTAATGTCTATTCTTAATGTTAAGGTGTGTTTCTTAGATGCAGCAAAGAATAGATCCTGTTTTCAAATCCATTCTCTTATTCTATCTTTTTATTGGGGAATTGATACTGAAAATTAAAAACCAGTGACTTTTATACCTTTTATTTCATTGTTATATGGTTTCTTCCCTTTGTTTTGTGGCTAACCTCTATATACTGGAATTTTTCTTTTATAACCTTATGTTTGGCTGGATTTGTAGATAATTATTGTGTACATTTGGCTTTATCATGAAATATGAATTTTTAACACACTAGTTGGTCAAGCCAAGAAAACAGGGAAGCTAACTGAAGACATACACTGCTCCCTCCTCTCCTCCAAATTTCTTCTCCAGTTTCATCACTAGCTCCCCAGCAGAACATTGTTACACTCATCTCTACCCACTTGTGTCCATCTACTGTGGATCCCATAATTCTTCCATCCTATTCTCCATCCTCCAAGTTGTTGCTTTATCTCAGCCCCAACTCAGCAAGCACTTTTAGCTAAAGCAAAGACCACTCCTGCAAGGGAATCAGGTAGGCAGACTGCAGATATTTGCCTCTTCTGCTGCTTCTCCTGAACCAAACTCCTGAATCTCATCCCCAATCTGTAGCAGAACACCTGTTACAGTACAGTCTCCCTCTGTGAAATGACTGAATCCCCAATGAATCAGATTTTCTCTAAGTTTCCTTCCTTCCTCAGCTCTTCCATTTCTTTTCCTCTCTCTCTCTCTCTCTCTCTCTCTCTCTCTCTCTCTCTCTCTCTCTCTCTGTGTGTGTCTGTGTGTGTGTGTGTCTCTGTGTGTGTGCATGTCTGTGTCTGTGTCTGTCTGTCTCTCCTCTCTTTCTTCTCATAACTCAGTCCAGTCTTCTGGCATGCTACAGTCTGGACCATTCCAGATGTTTTGGCAGTGCTTGTCTTCATATCTACAATAAAACTTTCTTTCAGTCATACCCATGACTGGTCATGTCTTCATTTTCACTCATCTGCTGCCCAAAAACACAGGAGTGGCATATTTAAGTTCTTTCCCAAGGAAGTCTTCCCTTCCAAACCAAGCTGCTAATTTGACTCTTTTAAGGTATGCACTAATCATTTGTTTCTTCTGACTTGTGCCACTCACCATATTTGACCTCAAATTTTAGAGTCTTCCTCCTTAGCTGCTTCTATTATTCACCTGCTCTAACCATATGTCTCTCCTCATCTACTCAGTAAGTATCTCTCTGGCTCCAGCAGCTTGCTACAGCTCCTGGACACTCGTCATACTGCTCAGACACTCTGGATCCTGTACCCTGCTACATCTTCCTGGATCTCCTGTCTTGGTATTTCTCTGGTCTGCTATGATGGAAGAAGAAGAAGAAGAAGAAGAAGAAGAAGAAGAAGAAGAAGAAGAAGAAGAAGAAGAAGAAGCAGAAGAAGAAAAGGGTGTAGGCCCCTGCTCTGACCTTCACCTGCACTCTGAGCCTTGAAGAATATAGCCTGTGGTTAGCTAGTTGCATATTCTGTGTCTCCCATTGTCTGGTATTTTTTGGCTTTCTTGCCTGGAGGGGTTGGTACAGAACGCTGCGCTTTTTATCTGAAGTCAGTAATCTCCTGAGGAACTCCCATTGTGCTTCCTGCCCCAGGTAGCCCCATATTTAAACTGAGATGAGGATTCAATACAGTAGCATTTTCCTTGAACAAATGACCCGAGAGTCTGTGTGTCTTTTCAATCAGCGGGGCCCAAGCCTGAGTGGCTGAACCAAGTAGCACAGGCCACTGCAGAAGGGGAAGAAGGATCAAAGAAATCAAAAGAGACAAGGATATCACAGGAGCATAGCCTACAGAATCAAGTGACTGAAGCTTATGGGGATTCCCAGAGCTCAGGGAGCTTGTAGGGGTCTGACCTATATCCTTTACATATATCCATATATTATAACTAAGTAGTTTGGAATTCTTTAGAAACTATTAACTGTGGGAGCAAGAGGTATCCTGACACCTTTGCCTGCTTATAAAACATTTCTTCTCTTACTATGTTGCCTTGTCCAGTCTTTATGTGGTGGTATGTGCCTGGTATTATTGTAACACATTATACCATATTTGATTGTCATTCCTTGGAGGCCTACTCATTTCTAAGGGAGACAAAGGTGAGGTGGATATGACAGAAAATGGGACATGGAAGAGTGACAGGGACAAAGGGAGAGAGATGAAACTGAAGCCAGGATACAAAATATAAAGAAGAATGACCGGGACCTGTGCTCTCTGCGGCGTCCCAGCACACTCTGGAGCAGGGGCAGCTGAACTCTGCACCTGGCCACACCCGCAGCCCCTGCTGCTCAGGGAATCTACTAGGAGCCCTACTGCGACCCTGAACTGAGTGTACTGAGCAAACTAACTGCAGGGGTCTCTGAGGGGCGGATTCGAACCCTGACCAGAGGTGAGGAGGGCTCAGCGGGCCTCAGCGCCTGTATCCTGGCCTGGGAGGGAGAGTTGACCTCACACTGCTTCCGGTTCCGCCACCGGGACCTGTGCTCTCTGCGGCGTCCCAGCGCACTCTGGAGCAGGGGCAGCTGAACTCTGC
>PVIH01020653.1:5315-31856 GCA_004025045.1 Sigmodon hispidus
TATTAGCTCAACTATGTTCATAGCAGCATTATTTGTAATAGCAAGAACCTGGAAACAACCTAGATGTCCCTCAACTGAAGAATGGATTAACAAACTGTGGTACATCTACACAATGGAATACTACTCAGCAGTAAGAAAAAAATGATATCCTAAAATTCACAGGCAAATGGATGGATTTGGAGAATATCCTCCTGAGCAAGGTATCACAAACTCAGAAAGATAAGCAGGGGATGTACTCACTACACTAGTGGTCTCTAAACAAACAAACAAGAAAAAAGTCAAGCATGCCCAAGCTGCAAACCACAACCACTGAACAGCTTGGGATCAGAAACACCCTGGACTGACCCTTCGGATCCCACTCCACCTAGAGGAACACCTGACCCACTCTTGAGGGGGGGGGGGACAAAACTGGACTTGCCAGGAATGGAGACTGAACTAAGCATTATTGGATCAGTGGGACCATAGGACTGTCTGCTCCCTGCCCAGGGAGAGGATGGGGAGTTGTGGAGAAGAAAAAATGACCTGATGTGGTGGGAGGGGGAAGGGACCTTGAATAAGGATATACAGGGATAGAAAAAAGAATTCAGAGGGAAAGCTGAACACTAAGTAATTTTATGTGTAGCAAATTATTTGCATTATCACCCTTGATAAGTCATGCTTATGATTTTTATTTTCCTTATAGTTATTGTTAACTTATCAGCATTTTAAATTCAATTTACTGTTTTTCTTGATAAATATAAAATAAATAAGAAAAAAAAGATGAAAGAGCTAGCTAGTAATGTGCTCGAGACATAGACCAAACAGTATGAAATTAATATGTGTGTGAATTATTTTTTAGGGGGGGAAAGCCGCCGTGGGTAAGGTCTCAACTTCTGGCCCAAACAGGCCTGGAAATCTTTTACACCAATATATTACATTTTTAAATGAGTTACATAAACATATTTTAAACAAGAGTAGAAATATACATATAACAACATTAACTTTAAATTTGTATATTAACCAAAATCCATACCAATGTAAAATATTTTGAGATTAGCAATTGTTTTTTTGGATTAAAGTAGATTCAATATTTCTTTTCATCATTTTCATATCATATCCCCTTTTATTCTTTTAGAAAAAGATTGACTATGGCCAATAACAATTTGTAACCAACCCCCTCTAGATAAAAATAATATTTATAACCAATATTTTGGGGATGTGGGGATAGTATTTCAGACTACATCCTGTTGATTGGTAGGCACTGGCATTCTTAGAGGAACTCCGAGAAAATAAGGATAATTGTTAAATCTTGACTGGAGTATTTTATGAGGCTGGATCATCTCAGTCAGTAGCCTTGAAAGTGTTTTGGATGTTGGATCATCTGGACCATTTTTATAGGTGTCTGTTCCCCTTGTTCTGAAAATGCATAAACTTTTAAAGGTAACACATATAGATTTTAATATTATAATAAATAATATAATAATAAATAGATATTAATTTGTATTAATACAAATATAAACTGTGCATTTTTGTTTTATGTATGAGCAGGTAAAATATACATCACATGTCTTATAGTTTACCTTAGTATTATTTTTCCATGTCTGTAGTCAGGATTTTCAGAGAATCTTCCTTGATTAAAACTGATTTTTAGTTTTTTCTTTCTTTTTTAAATAAAAGAAAGTCTTTTTTATCTACGTATCCCCTTGCTCTCCCTCCCTTTGCCCTCCAAAT
Source organism: Sigmodon hispidus (assembly GCA_004025045.1). Classification (NCBI taxonomy): domain Eukaryota; kingdom Metazoa; phylum Chordata; class Mammalia; order Rodentia; family Cricetidae; genus Sigmodon; species Sigmodon hispidus. The sequence continues at coordinate 7,026 of PVIH01020653.1, forward strand.
CCCTCCTGGTCAGCCTTCAGCCTCCCTCCTCCCCATCCCCCATCCTCTCCCCCAAAAGGTCAAGAAGTCCCAAGGTGGATCACCTCAGCATCCACTCCAGGCAGGTCTGATTTCCTCATCCTAATATCAAGACTGTGTTAGGTATTCCTCTGGAGCAAATGGGCTCCGAAGTACCAGTCCACACACAGAAACACAGTCTGATCCCTCCCCTCAAGGCTCCACATACTGCCCATGTCAGTCCACACTTGCTTACCCTTGGAGGGTCTAGTTCCTTTTCCTGATGGTTCCCCAGTGGCTGTTCTTGATTCAGTAGATCACTCCCCAGAGCTCCAGCCAGCCATCACTGTGGAAATTTTCCTCATAAGCCCTATATCCTTTCTCATATAGACTCTCCTCCCCTGCTCTCAGCTGGAGCAGGAGATCAGCCCAGTGCTCAGCCATGTATCTCTACCTCTACCTCTATTGGTTGTTGGATGTAATTTCTGTGATGGTACTTTGGGTGGCTATTTATTTGATTATAGGGGAAGTCCTGTCTAGGTACTCCCTCCACTATTGGTTGGAGACCTAGCCAGGAACATCCTGTGAGTTCTTGGAGGTTTCCCTAGCACCTGGTCTTTTTCCAAACCCACATTGTATTCCTCTATTAAGATCTCCATCTCTTTTTTTTTCTCCCTCCTTGTTGCTCCTCTCATTCAATCATCTTTTTCTCTCATGATTTGTTCCCACTCCTTCTTGGTTGTGGCCCCTTATGTTCCCAATTAACTAGGAAGATCTTCTCTATTTTCTCTTCCTAGGGGAATTCCTGAATGTCTCTCTTTAAGTTCCTTCTGATCCCAAGCTATTCAGGTGTTGCGGTTTGCATTTTGGGTGTTCTTGGCTTTTTATCTAAAGTCCAGTAATGAGTGAGTACATCCTGTGCTTATCTTTCTGGGCTTGTGATACCTCGCTCAGGAAAATATTCTCCAAATCCATCCATTTGCCTGCAAATTTGAAAATGTCTCTTTTTTCTGCTGAGTAGTATTCCATTGTGTAGATGTACCACAGTTTTTTAATCCATTCTTCAATTGAGGGGCATCTAGGATGTTTCCAGGTTCTTGCTATTACAAATAATGCTGCTATGAACATAGTTAAGCTAATGCCTTTGGAGTATAAATGTTCATCCTTTGGGTATATGACCAATAGTGGTGTTACTGGATCCTTGGGGAGATTGATTCCCAGTTTTCTGAGGAACCTCCATACTGCATTCCAGAGTAGCTGTACAAGTTCATACTCCCACCAACAATGAAGGAATGTTCCCCTTACTCTGCATCCTTTCCAGCATAGGCTGTCATCTGTGTGTTTAATCTTAGCCATTCTGACAGGTGTAAGGTGGTATCTGAAAGTTTTGATTTGCATTTCTCTGATGGCTAAAGATGATGAGCACTTTTTCAAGTGCCTTTCAGTCATTCATAATTCTTCTGCTGAGAATTCCCTTTTTAGTTCTAAACCCCATTCTTATTTGGGTTATTCAGGGTTTTGGGCCCTAGTTTCTTGAGTTCTTTATATATTTTAGAGATCAGTCCTCTATCACTTGTAGGGTTGGTGAAAATCTTTTCCCATTCTGTAGGCTGTTTTGTCCTATTGACTGTGTCCTTGGATTTACAGAAGCTTCTCAGTTTCAGGAGGCCCCACTTTTTGATTTTTGTTCTTAGTGTCTGTGCTACTGGTGTTATATTTAGGAAGTGTTCACCTGTGCCAATGTGTTGGAGGGTATTTCCCACTTTCTTTTCTATCAAGTTCAGTGTAGCTGGGTTTAGGTTTAGATCTTTGATCCACTTGGATTTGACTTTTGTGCAGGGTGTTATGTTTGGATTTATTTGCATTCTTCTACATACCACCATCCAGATATGCAAACACCTTTTGTTGCAGATACTTTTTTCCATTGAATATTTTTGGCCTTTTTGTCAAAAATCAGTTGTTCATAGGTGTGTGAGTAAATGTTGGGATCTTAAATTCGATTCCATTAATTTATAAGTCTGTTTTTATGCCAATACCAGGCTGTTTTTATTACTATAGCTCTATAGTATAGCTTGAAGTCAGGGATGGTGATGCCTCCTGAGGTTCTTTTATTGAGCAAGATTGTTTTGGTGATTCTGGTTTTCTTGTTATTCCATATGAAGTTGAATATTGTTTTTCCAAGGTCTGTAAAAAATTGTGTTGAGATTTTGATGGGGATTGCATTGAATCTGTTGATTGCTTTTGGTAGAATTGTCATTTTTACTATGTTGAATCTACCTATCCAGGAACATGGGAGATCTTTCCATTTTCTGATATCCTCTTTAGTTTCTTTCTTCAGTGACTTAAAGTTTTTGTCAAACAGGTCTGATACTTCTTTGGTTAGAGTTACACCAAGATATTTAATGCTATTTGAAGCTATTATAAAGGGTAATATTTCCCTTATTTCATTCTCAGCCCTTTTATCCTTAGTGTATAGGAGGGCTATTTATCTTTTTTATCTTTTACCCTGATATATTGCTGAAGGTGTTGGTATTTATCAGCTGCAGGAGTTCCCTGGTAAAATTTTGGAGGTCACTTATGTAAATGATCATATCATCTGCAAATAGAGATAGTTTGACTTCTTCCTTTCCAATTTGTATCTTCTTTATATCCTTTGTTCTCTTATTGCTTTATCTGGAACTTTGAGAATATATTGAATAGATAAGGAGAGAGAGGACATCCATGCACACAAGCTACCACCAAAAATAGCAGGAAATAACAATCATTGGTCATTAATATCCCTTAATATCAATGGACTCAATTCACCTATGAAAAGACACACCCTAACATGATGGATACAAAAACAGAAGTCATCCTTCTGCTGCATACAAAAACACACCTCAACTTTAAAGACAGACACAGGCTCAGAGTAAAGGATTAGGAAAAGACTCTCTAATTAAATGGTCCTAAGAAACAAGCTGGTGTAGCCATCCTAATATCTAACAAAATAGATTTTAAACTACAATCAATTAAAAGAGACCAGGATGGACATTACTTATTTATTTCAGAAAAATCCACCAAGATGAAGTCTCAATCCTGAATATCTCTGCCTTCAACACAAAGGCAAGGGCACCTATATATGTAAAAGAAACACTACTAAAGCTTAAACCTCATATCAAACCTCACACACTAATAGTGGAAGACTTTAATACCCCACTTTCATCCTTGGAAAAGTCAACCAGACAGAAACTCAACAGAGAAATAAGGAATTTAACAGAAGTTATGACCCAAATGGACTTAATAGATATATATTGAACCTTCCACCCAAACACTAAGAAATAGATATATTTCTCAGTAATCCATAAAACTTTCTCTAAAATTGACCACACACTCAGTCATGAAGTAAATATCAATAGATACAAAAAATGGGAATAACTCAGTGTATAATATCAGATCACCATGATCTAAAGTTCAACAACAATAAATCTAATTTTTCTTAACCCAGAATGAATCCATGGCCTCTCACTTCCTGTGGAAGTAAAAACACAACCTTTCCCAGAAATAAACTTATCTTTTCACTTAGATTTTAAAGTCAAGGTATTTTTAAAAAATATATATTGTTTTAATTTAGTAGCCTTTATGATCAAATGTCTCTTAGCAGCCCAAAAAACAACAACAACAATCTAAGGACAATAAAATATAGAAACCATACTCTTGGTGTATTTCCCATCTTTACATGCCTTATTATAGTTTTTTATTACTCTATTTTTAAGGACTTTATTATTTTTATTGTTTTTAAATCTATAATGATTTCTATTCTTTTTCTTGTCTCTTTCAAGCCTATGCATATTTTTTCAACACACTACAACCATTTGGATGTTTTCTCATCTGAATATGTTCTTACTGTGCATCTGTAACCTTCTCTGTGTGAGCCAAATTCTTAAACCTGCCATGCCCTGGGAGATGCCTCTGGTCTGTGTGAGACTGCTGGAATCTGCCAAACTGTAACTCAAGCTTCTGTACCTCTATCTGCATGAGAGATACTAACCATGAAGCTGTTCTTGGCTTCATTTTCGTGTTCCAGAACCCTGTTTTAAGCTTTGTTGGGTCTTATGTAGAAATTCCAGCCCCACATTGAGAGCCATATGTAAATTGATGTGGAGTTTTTTGTTCTGACCACTGGTCCCAAATAAATACACAGAAGTTCATATTAATTGTAGAATGCTCAGCTGATAGCTCAGGCTTATTATTAACTAAACTCTTAAATTTAAATTAACTCATTTCTATCAATCTATGTGTTGCCATATGACCATGGTTTTATTAGTGCTCTAGCATCTTGCTTCTTGGCCAGCTCACTGCTATCTCCCTTGACTCCACCCTTTTTACTCTCAGTCTTCAGTCAGATTGTCCCACCTAACTTTAATCCTGCCTTGTTACAGGCCAGTCATCTTTATTATTAATCAATGAGGATAATTCATATTCACAGCATATAAAAGGATTATCCCACAACAACTGTTCACACCAACAACAGTTCTGAACCTTGACTTCCAAGTACTCTCCTCTATGGAGGCAGTTACAATAATACCTACTTCCTTTGCCTCTCACTTTTCTTTAACAGATCTTGTGTTCCAGTGTATAAACTGTATAAAATGTGTCAAAACAAACACTCAAATATGTTGATAAGACACAAAAATATCTGTTGTAGAAAGTTTTCCCACGCCCGTTTGGGCCCGGAGGTTTGGAATCTGGCCCACAGCGGCTTTTGTCCCCCAAAGAAATGAATCAGACACTTATATACTTTATACTGTTTGGTCCATGTCTTAAGTACATTACTAGCTAGCTCTTTCATCTTAATTCAACCCATTTCCATTAATCGGCCCACCATGTGGCCCGCCGTGGCTCACCTGTATTTTTTACATGTCTGTCTTCTTCAGGGGCTGGATGGAGACTGACTAACTCCACCCTCCTTCTACCTGCCTGTGCTCTGATCCTCCACCCACTTCTACGGTGCTCTACATAGGCCAAACCAGTCCTTTATTTACAGCATACAGAGAGCATTTCCACCACAAATATCCTCATGAATTTTGTGGTTTTTAACATCTTAAGGTTTCTACTCAGAATCAGAAGTTTTAATTTGTTCCAGCACGAATATCAAATTCATGTTCAAAAACCAAAACTGCATTTCAAAAAATGAACATTTAAAGAGTTTACAAATTACATTTGTATTTATAACATATTGGACATATGAGTTTTAAATTGAATTCTAAACAATAGGATATTCAAGAAAATCAGAGAACCAGATGCTAAAACTTTTTAAAATTCTGGCCTGGTTCCCCTGCCCCAGGCTGCACAAAGTTTGAAAGCTGGGCACTATTTTCTTCACTCTTTATGTCATGGACTCAAAGTTCAATATTGTAGTAACACAAATTTGGGTTGTAAGAAAAGAAGACTCGGAGCCAAATATTGGAGGAAGGCTGAAATATCAGAGAGAAGAAGCACCACAGTCAGTTGTCACCCAGCTGTCTTTCAACTTCCTCAGCCTCACTCTTGGTGCTATATACCCTATCCCATCCAGGTTAGGATTAAAGGCATGTAGCCTTGAACTCACAGAAACAGAAGAAGTTCTTTCTGTCTCTGGAGTTACGGGATTAAGGGTCTTGGTCCCCACTCCCAGCTTTCCCTGTGCTGGGATTAAAGGTTTGTGTGGTTGACTCAGCCATTTATTCTTGTAATCAAGGATCAAGGACTTCCTGAGATATTTGCCTAGGATTTGACTGTGTGGTCTCTCTGATATCCTAGGATTTATTAAATATCTAACATAGATCCATACGATATATTTTGGGAAAATAAATGAATGAAAGGAAAAATAGGTATGCAAAGCAATAGCCTCTAAAACACCTGCACAGACAGCACCATGTTCATTTTGGCTATAGTAATGCCCAGGTCTCAGTGTCCCTAAATGCATTAGCTGAAGTACACATTGAAACTGAATCAAATAAGATTACACCCTATCATCATTTCATCATTATAAAAGAAAGATTCCAGGGCCTGTAGAATGAAATAAGATTTTGAACTCAAAGAACGTAAAAATGTAAAAATCTATTCAGTATTTTTCTTACCAGAAAGATTTTTATTGTATTTGTCAGAAAGCTTAATAAAATTGAGTGATTTTATTTTTAGCTGCCTGTTTCATCCCTCGTGTTAACTCCCCAACAGTGTCAGTCCAAAAGCTTCCTGTTTAACCTGTCTCATTTGCTGTACAAACTACAGGCCTCTTATTATAAGCAGTCTACCCAAATCACACATGTTTCTTACTGTCCAGTACTTTTTAATCTGTTTTGCCTTCTTGTCCATCTAAAGCTCCATGAATGTGGCCTACAGTTCTTACAAGCCACAGTATCAAATTCCATTGCTACATGTGGCCTAGAGAAGATATCTCTGGCCCCAAACCTCCATCTGAAGGTTTTTGATGCTATAGCCTCCAATATTTATGATGCATATCTCATATGGCTGAGGCAAGTCCATCCCACTTACAATTCCAAAATAAAGGAAAGACATGAAAATCTCCACAGGCTTCCAAATTCAAATTTATGGAGCCAGAGATTTTTCTGTCTTTCTGATCCCCTCAGTCCAGACAAAGCTCTCCCACCTGTGGTTCCACAACTGCTTATAAAATAATTACTCAGAGGGCTATATTAATTACATATTAGCCTATGGCTCAGGGTCATTACTAGTTAGCTCTTATAACTTATCTAAGCCATTTCTATTCATCTATTGTATTGTCCTGTGTGTTGTGTTCCATTCCATCTTGCATTCTGGGCAGCAACCTGCAGTATCTGTCTGACTCTTCCTTTGTCTTTGATTTCTTCTTTTATTTCCCGCCTGCCTCTAAGCTGTCTTGCTATATGTCAAAACAGCTTCTTTATTAACACATGGTAATAAAGCATAATCACAGCATATAGAAAGACACCCCACATTAAACTTATGAGCCTATGGAGAAACATTTCACATCCAAACCACACCAATTGCAAAGGCAAAAATGACAGCTAAGACGGTATCAAACTTAAGAGTCTGCAAAGCAAATAAGTACAAAATTAACTATAAAAAAAAACAAAGGAAGAAATGGCTATAATACATTCAAGCTATCCATCTGACAAGAAATTGACTTCCAGAATATAAGAAATGGAAAAGGCTGAACCCCAAATAATCCCTTTTCAAATTGAGCTGCAAATCTGAATAAACAGAGATGGCACACAAATAGGTGGCAACTACATAGGAAATTTCTCTGTCTCACAAATCACTAGGGAAATGCAACTCAGAAACACAATATGCCACCACAGATATAATGGCTATCATCACAAAACAAAAAATAAACAAAAATGCTGAGTAGGATGTGCAAAAAGGGCATTTGTGACAGTTAGTAAAATGTCAATTAATACAGCCCTATGCAAACCAGCACAATAATGCCCCCAAAATAAGCAAGCTGCCTATCTTCTAGCAATTTCACCAATGTGTGTGTGTGTGTGTGTGTGTGTGTGTGTGTGTGTGTGTGTGTCTGTCTGTCTGTCTGTCTGTGCATGCACACACAGATGAAATAAGTACACCAAAAGATACATTACTATGATTGTTACAGCATTACTTTAGATAAAGCACAGAAATAGCCTAGCAGCCAAGGAATGAATAAATGAAGAAAATGTCACATACATATATATTTTTCAGCCATAGAAAAGATTGAAATCCTGTTATCAATAGCAACATAGATAGCACATGTCATTGTAGTAAGTGAACTAAGTCGTCTGAGAAATATCACATTTTCTCATCGTTTATGTATGGAAACTAAAATGTTACTCTGATAGTCTAGAGTGGAAGAAGGGTGGTTATCACACACTGGACAAGAGAGACAGAAATGATCAAAGGTCACCAAAGCACAGAAAAACTAGTACTGGTTTTGTGTAGCATAGTGCAGAAACTGTTAAAGTGACCTCTTTAAAAGATATATTTTGAAAGTGAATAGGAACAGGGTGGAGTGTCACATGTAAATGATTTGTGTTTGATTTTAAAAAGCATTAAGAAGTTTAATTCCTAAATGTTTATTTGTTTACAGTTATAAAGGTGGTGGGACCTGGGAGAATGAAGCTAATAAATGAGATATACTAAAGGGTCATGCAATAGCCAACTTTATTCAGAGCATCAGACAATATATTCTCTGAAGGTAAAGAAGAGTCACATGAGTAAAGCATACAATCACAAGGTCAAGCTGCACATGACAGACAAGCTGCACATAATAAAAGCATACTTTCTACCAGAGGGTAGTGGTACATGCCTTTAATTCCAGCACTGGGAGGCAGAGGCAAGTGGATCTCTGTGAGTTCGAGGCCAGCCTAGTCAACAGAGTAAGTTCCAGGACAGGTTCCAAGCTATACAGAGAAACTCTGTCTTAAAAAAGCAAAACAAACAAAAATGTTTTCCATCAAGGCATATAAACAAATAACAATAGCCAGCTGTAATGAAAAATCTAAAGTGAATTCATTCCTAGCCAGCTGTAATGAAAAATCTAAAGTGAATTCATTCCTATCTACTACATCTGGATCAGGGAGCGCAAAAACGTGTGCCAAGAATAATTTCCATGTTTTGAAAGAACTGAGGTCACAAGACTCTTGTCTTATTTTTTTGGAGTTTTCTCCTATGACTTCATTATTGGACTGTGTCCTGTACTTGGCTATTTTTGTTCTTTACTCTTTTGGGGGGCTGCCACCCAGATTCCCAAATTAATCACATATGGGGGTTTAATGCTGGCCTTAGCATGACTTGTTTCTACCAGCTTTCCTTAACTTAAATTATCCTATTTACCCTTTATCTATGATCTTCTTCTGTTTCTTCCTTCAGTAATCTTACTTTCACTCTTACTTGTACCTGGTTGTGTGACTGTGTGGCTGGCCCCTGGCATCTTCCTCCCCTTGTTCTCTGGCTCTTTCTTCTTTGCCAAGATTTCTCCTATTTATTCTCCCTCCCTGCCAGCCCCGCCTATCCTTTCTCCTGCCTTGCTATTGGCAATTTATCTCCTTATTAGATCATCAGGTGTTTTAGACAGGCAAAGTAACCCAGCCTCACAGAATTAAACAAATGCAACATGAAAGAATGTAACACATCTTTGCAACATTAAACAAATGTCCCACAGCATAAACAAATGTAACACATCTTAAAATAATATTCTACAACAGTGATCCAACACTTACTATATTGATTGAACCTTAATTTTTTTATATTTAAGTGTGTGTGTGTGTGTGTGTGTGTGTGTGATAGTGCACACATAAAGAGGTTAAAGGGTAATTTGTAGGAGTTGATTCTCTTCATCCACCACATGGATCTTGGGGTTTGAACTCAGATCCTTGGGCTTGGCAGCAAGCACCTTCGCCTACTGAGCCATTTCGTCTCCCTCATCCTGAATATTTCACATTATATTCATTCAATGTATTACCATAAAGCACCCCATAAAATGCACAAATAATATGATAATATGTCTTCATTATTTTGTTTTCAAAAGAAAACACCTATCATTCCCCACCTCAGTTCACACACACACACACACACACACACACACACACACACACACACACACACACCATTAGCTCAGAGCTGTGTCCTGCTGAGAAAACAACCACAAACTCATTGCCACTAACATTTTTTCGAAGCTCAGTTGAGGGGAATAATTCTGGACAGAGGACTGCAGGGTCTATAGTCCACTCAACTCTCTAAATAGCCTAAAATGTTTTTCCAAATTAAGCCAGACAGGCAAAGCCCCACAAACCTGACCACATCTGCCATCACCACCCCACTGGAGAGCTTTTCACTGAATTTGGCCTGGGTGTTTGTTATACATTATGAAACCCTGTGGGATGTTATTAAAAATGGGCCTGTGAAAATCTGTCAGATTTATTGGAAAATAGTGTCCTCTTTATCACATAGTAAGTTCTTTGTGAGATTTACAGAGAAATTTCCTCCTGGTCTCCTAACCAGAAATAATTATGCTACTCTTGAGTAACTGGCCTGTTTTTTTATCTCCTCAGCAGTGTGAATCATGTCATGGATCATTTTCCCCTCTCAGCTTTGTCTGCCAAGAATCTTAGAGGCGCATTTGTGGTCAGTCTCCAGCAAGACCACAGGACCTCACAATTTCTACTCTGTGTGTTAACCTTACTTCCCTTCATTGTTGAGACAGAAAAGCATCACAGAGCCAACATGCCTGAGTTTCATGCCCTAGATCTCTAACACTTAAAATCTGTGTGGCCATTATCCTGACCCTTGCTCAGTTTCCCCATGTCTAAAATGAAACTAACACCTACCTCATAAGGTTAACATTAGGACTAAATAAAATCACATACACAAGATTAAAATAGAGCCTACCAAATAGCAAGCCAATGGTTTATGTTTAGACCCTATTCTCACTTTAGTATTCTTACTTTTCTTTCATATAAACTTCTTCTTAACACTTACATGGTAGCTCACAACCACCAGTAACCCTACTTTCAGGACAATGCCTGTGGTGATATTTTGTGTATTCTGTAAGAAACAAAGCTTGCCTGATGATCAGAGGGCAGAGTCAACCACAGAGTTAGCCATAGAGGAGTTAGCTATACGGGTCAGATGACAGTGTCACACACCTTTAATCCCTGCACTGGGAAGGCTGAGACAGGAAGTGATATGGCTCCCCAGAGGAAGGAATATAGGGCAGGAGGAGACAGGAGCTCAGCCCTGCAATTCTCTCCCCTCTTTTTGACTAAGGACTCAGGCATTCAGTCTGAGGACTCATGGAGACACAATCTACCCCTTACATCTTGAGGATTCAGTAGTTGTGAGATGTTTCTCTAGTGGCTTGTTCCTCTACTTCTCTGATCTTTTATGATTCACCTCAGTATCTAGATCCAGGACTTTATTATAAGACCAATTAGGATTTGTGTAACAAATGCCCCTTTTCAGTCTCTGCATGCACCAAGCATGTATGTGGTATACATACACACAGCAGACAAACACATATACACATAAAATAAAAATAAATACTTCTTAAAAAGAAATTAACAGCATAGCCACATTGTCTAGATTCATGATTCTCAACCTGTAGGTCATGACTTCTTTAGGAGTTGAGCAACCCTTTCACAGAGGTCACCTAAGAGCATCAGAAAACAGATACTTACGTTACAATTAATAACAGTAGCAAAATTACAGTTATGAAATAACTGTTGTGCCCTGGTCACAAAGAGACCACCAGAGATACAAACTCTTCAAAATTCAAAAGCAAGGTTTATTGAAAAGAAATACAAGTCTCGACAAGGACCCTGTCCTGCCTACTGTCACAGGTGGCCAGAGGAGGTACCTGCCCCTCCTCAAGCTGAGTTGCATTAAAGGCAAAAGCCACAAGGTTACACATCAATTATGGGGCCTTAGTACAATATAATTCTGATTCCCCTGTTAGCTTAGCTGGCTGTTTGATAAACCTTCTTCTATAGGTTGGGACCTTCCATGGCTCTCAAATGGCCCTAGGCTATCTCCTGTTTTGTACTTTGTTCTCAGAGTTCTGAGAACTCAGACCTGTTTCAAGCTGGGGTTAGGAGCTTGCTTAAAATAGAGGTGCTTCCCTGGTTCTTCAGAAACAATAAAAACAGTTTTATGGCTGGAGGTCACCATCACATGTAGAAGTGTATTCAAGGATGGCAGCATAAGAAGGTTGAAAACCCTGCACTAGATACTTGACCATTTCAGGGATAATAGATGTCTCATTGTGCCCTGGTTTTCTTTTCTTTTCTTTCTTTCTTTTTTTTTTTTTTTGCCCTGGTTTTCTCTAATTATAATCTGTCCTGATGATAAATTCTATGAAGAAAATCTTTTATACCACATGACTACTCAAAATGCACTGCTTGGAGACAACACTGAAAATCCTCTTAGCAGACAAGGTAAGCATTTCAAGAAAGCTGTGTCTCTGCTATTATTCTTTACAATGATCTACATCTCTAAGGAAGCTACCTTCAGGTTGTTTGGCTGAAAAGGCAATGTATCTTTTGCTTGTGCATGGAAATCATTTATTCAGATAAAAATAAAAATCAGATATCTAGCATCTTAAGAAGAAAAGCATATGAGACAGAAAAGGGTACTGTTCCTTGGAGCCCATTCCCTCCAGAGGTACACCTAACCCAGTCTTGATATTAGGATGAGGAAATCAGACTTGCCCGGAGTGGATGCTGGACTAAGCCACCTTGGGACCTTGGGAACTCCTACCCTTGCTGGGGAGGAGATAAGGAGATGGGAGAAAAAAGAGTGACTGGGAGGGGCAGGAGAGGGGAGTTAGAACAAGGGGATACATGGATAAAAAATGAGACTTTATTCAAAAATAAATTAAAAAAGAAAGAAAAGAAAAGGGTATGGTTTTAAAGCATGGGAAGGTTTACTCCTAATATAGAATACAGATTATTTTTTGGTTTGGTTATTTGGTTAGTTTTTGTTTTGTTTTGTTTTTTGGGACAGGCTCTCTCTCTATGTAACTGTTCTGTCCTGGCACTCACTTTGTAGACAGGTTGGTCTCAGATTCACAGAGATCCATCTGCCTCTGCCTCCCAAGTGTTGATATTAATGGCGTGCATTGCCACTACTACCCAGCAAAATATAGTTTAATTAAAGTGAAACATTGTGTTTTACTTCACTATAACTTAAACAAATAGTTGTTATCAGCTTCTCACATTTCTTACTTCTGGTAACATTTGGTGAAAAGGCTTGTCACACTCTTAGGTGTAAAATCCAAGGAATCCTTTGCTATGTAAAAATACCTTTTCCAAGACATTTGCCAGCTATATATCTGAAAGAGGATTAGTATCTAGAATATACAAAAAACTTCAAATTCTAAACATCACAAAAGCAAGCAACATAATTTAAAAATAGAACATAGACCTGAACAGAATTCTTAGAAAAAATGTGAATAGCTAGTAAACATTTTTAAAAGTGTTCAACATTGTTAGCCACCAAGGAAATAAAAACTACTTTGAGATGCTACCTCATCCCCTTGTGCATGGAGATCATTTATTCAGCTATCATCAAACATTCAACCACTGCTGGCATGGATGCAGGAAAGGGCAACTCATATGCAATGTTGGCGGGAGTATAAAACAGTACAGCAGCTATGGGAAACAGTCTCAGCGGTTCTACAAAGAAACCAAATATAGAAATATCATATAAACCAACTATGTCAATCCTGGGTATACATCCAAAGGAGTGTATATATTCTCCTACAGAGATACTTCAGTGTCCACTGTTGCTCTATTCCCAAAACCTAGGAAGTGTAATCATTCTAAATGTTCACCTACTGATCAATGAATAATGAAAATGTGGCACAAATAAATACACCATAGAATTTTATTCAGCTATAAAGAAAAGTGAAAGTCTACAAATAACTCAAAAATACTATATTGAGTTAGGTAAATCAGGCCCAAAAAGTCAAGTATTATATGAACAACAGCTTTGAGTTTTATATTTGTTTGTTTGCCTTAGAATTTGTTTTATTTATTTATTTATTTATTTATTTATTTATTTATTTATTTATTTATTTATTTTTCTAAACAGAGTTTCTCTGTGTAGTCCTGGCTGTCTTGGAACTTGTTTTGTAGATTAGACTGAACTCCACCTGTTTTTGTCTCTGGAGTGCTGGGTTTAAAGGCATGCACCACCACCACCTGGCAACTTAAAATTTCTACAGAGGCTTATAAACGAGAAAGAAGCTATGGATAGGAAAGACCTTATAGTAAAATACTTGTAATAGTAAACTAGATGGAATACTGAGGGTGGCAAGATTTAAACAGTATCTTAGTTAGAGTTTATATTGCTGTGAAGAGACACCATGACCATGGCAATTAAAAAAAAAATTTAATTGAGAGGTTTGCTTACAGTTTAATAGGTTCAGTCTATAATCAACATTGTTAAGAGCATGGTGGTGTGTAGGTAGCCATCATGCTGCAACTGAGAGTGCTATATCTTGCAGACAACAGGAAGTCAACTGACTCGCTGGGCAGTGCCCTAAGCATAGGAAACCTCAAAGCCTGCCCCCATGGTGACACACTTTCTCTAACCATATCCACTCCATGAAAGCCACATCTCCTAATGGTGTCCCTCTCTAGGAGATGATGGAGGCTAATAACATTCAACCTAACACAAACATGAATGGGTTAGGGGTACAGGGAGACAGTTAACAAAATCAAGGATTATGAAGAAGCAACAAATATATATAAACTACTTCTCTATAAACTAATTTTAAAATATAATCTTAAAAAGAATTTGAACATATGTCTATCTCAGGGGCTATTCAACAATACTCCAAGTGCCAAATAGAGGACACCTTCTCTAGCATTTGCTTGTTTATAAATCCCTAGAGCCCCCCAAAACTATGCATGTTGTGGCTATAGCCCCATGGCTGCCCATCACAACTGTATGGTAGGACCCTAGTGCTGAAGAAACCATGCACCTTATCTACAGAAGACAGAGAAGCCATGCTAAAACTGAGTTGAAAGCTTCCTCCTTGCTGGCTAGCTTTTGTAGTACCAGAAGAGATGCTAAGTGATAGCTGAGGAAGAAAATACTCTTTTCCAACTTTGGATCTTACCTGTTACAATACAAACATTACATGGGAAAAAAAGTGCTCACTGGGACAATGAGACTTAGCTGTTGTAGAGGTAACTAATTGATTTCTGTTTGTTTCTACAGACTATTTTGAAGAAGAGAGTTGAGCCCTCATTGATTTAGTCAAAGGCTCATGGCTGGGAGATGAGAGGCTATTTTAGGAGTGAACCCACTACTTTTTTCTTCTAAAAGGACATGTTGTCAACTGCCTCCTATAGATTTGTGAGAATAGAATAGGGCTGTCTGTAGCACTGATAAAAAAAATCTTATCTTTGTAATAAACAGTAATTAATGCAAACTCATGACCATTCAAGGTATCGAAAGCAAATGGCTATTGAGTATTCAGTCTAAAAAGGGCCACCCACATAGCCTACTTCAGGGAACATCCTAGAAGGTAGACAGGGAGGAAATAATCTAAGAGGCAGATGATAGGGAAGAGGGTCATGAAACACTATCTGGTGAGCATAAGATGACCACAGCATTCCTGAAGTCATAGCAGCTGTGGTTGGCTTACACAAAACTGAGACCATAAACAGAAGGGTTTGGTCTCATGATGCCCGGCCAAGCCCTACCCAAGGAGCTACTGGCCACTGAAAAGTGCTTGTGGGAGACAAAGTCTCTGTACTCAGAAATGCAGCCACTGCTGAGTTACTTAAGTGCTAGTGGATAGCTTCACAGTCTCGCCCATGTGAACAGCTCTGGTTAAACCCAGTTGATCACCGAGCAAAAGGAGGTGGGGCTTAGAAGAGTGGGAAGAGAATAAGAGAGCATAGAGGGGTAAATATGGCCAGAGTGTCACATATATACACATATAGAGTTGTCAACAAATAAATTAACATAAAAATACTTGCTTCAAATTTCAATTACTGGAAATTAAGAATCCTTGGATTTTACAAACAACAATTTTTTTCTCTATTATAATTAAACTGTTAAGTTTTCAACTCATTAGGTTTCTAACAAAAAGTAGGTTTGTATAAAAGGAGGTATTTAGGGGCTGGAGAGATGGCTCAGCTATTAAGAGCACTTGCGGTTTGCAGAGAACCCAGGTTCTGATTCCAATGCCCTTGTGAGATGACTCGAAACTGTCTGTAATTTCAGTTCCATGGGATCCAATACCCTTGTAGGGCCTCCTGCATACATATGTACATACAAGCATGCATATACAAATCTAAAAATAAACCTTTTCCAAAAAAGAAAAGAGTTAGTCAAGAATTATTTTCTACTACTACTTACTGCTTTTTGCTGCTATTATAATTCTACAGTCATCAGAGATAAAGTAATGAAACATGCTTTTGTGGAGCATCACAATGGAGGGAACCAGCAATAAACAATGTGTCTGCAGATGGGAGACACAAAGAATCAAAAAGCCTTAAAAGAAGGAAAAGCAATAGTAAGAGGTGTGAATGGAGTCAGTACTTAGGAAGGGGATCAGGGAAGACCACACCGATGAGAAATGGGACATGTCAAGAGGGCTACCTGGAAGAAATGGTTTACACCAAGGTGAAAAAGAAAACCTCCCCAGGGGAGGGTGAGCAGGTCCCTGGGTTCATTTTGTTGGCTGCTGAATAGGAGTCCAGTTGAGAATCCTAACCTTGGCTCTCAGCTGCCTGCCCTACTTGACCGCATCTCTCACAGAAGGTAACAGTGTTTTTCCTGTCTGTCCTCGGCAGCTTCAGAAGCTTGTGTTCAGACTCAGAGAATATTTTGAGCCCTACAGGCAAAGAGCATTAGGAAAACGCAAAGTACAATTACGTGATTTTTCTCCCATATTTTCTCCTGTCTTCTCCCATTTTGGCTGTTATTTCATTAAAAGCAAATAAACAAATCTGGTGGTTTATTCCTCCCTCTCATTAAGCGAAGCTCATTGGCCGTTTTAGACATGACTGCATCAAGGGTAGTCCTGACACTGTCCTAAGTCAAGATCAATCTGACACCAATAGCCTTCTATTCTACAAACTACCTTAGCTGTTCTTGCTGGAATAGTAGCGGGGTTTGTGTGTCACATTGATTTAGAAGAACAAACGAAGGCAGCCCATCTCAGAGTCCTCGAGGCAAGATAGAGAGATGCATAGACAAGACTCTGAAAGTGAGGTGAACGAAAACCCAGACACAACTTATTCTTTCTAGGTCTTCAGAATTATTTAGTCTTTTTTTTTTATAACCCTTGTGTTTTATTCTAACTTCATTCTATTTTAGTTAAGCCACAGTGGTAAATTATAGTAAACCTATAGAAGCAGCATGAGTAAGAAAAAATTTAACACTGATGTAGGCTGAAAGCGTGAAAAAGTTCAGGATGGAATTCAAGTCTCTCAAACGTGAGAATGATGTTTTTAAAGATGACTCCACTATGGAACATATCAAACATAATGTAAAAATTAAGAACACCATTTTGGGGTTCCAGGACTTTGTACACAGGGAGTGTATGTATGTTCGATCACTACCTTCACCCATGAGGAAACAGTGTGACAAGCACCTGGCAGGCATCATGCAACCTGAACATCCTACAACTCATTGCCAACTTGTCTCACTGATGTCTGGGCCCCAATGCTTGTGCCTCCCTAGATTCTTTTTAAGGAAACTCAGCTATCACATCACTTCATGAACAAACACAGTTAATTTTTTCTGTTCTTAATAATGTATAGTATTCACTGACAGTAAATTGGCAGGTACTACTAAGTCATTATTCCTGGGGAAGGGGAATGATCATGTGACTATAAACCCCTGGTCATAATTTTGCCAACTAGTCCCTCCATATATAATTTTGTTTTATGTGTGCTTCTTCTTAAAAACAACTGATTTGATTAATATACTGTTCATTTATTAACATCAAGCACATGGCCAACAGTGCTATAACTTGTGCCTACTCAAAGTTCCCTAATAGACACGTGCTTTCAACAGACACTTGAGTTTTGCACTTGGGAATATTAGCCAGAATGTCAGCTCTCTGTATGAGAATCACTTTTATGGGGAAAATGCCCAAAAATAAGAGAAACATAATACCAAAGTTGACCAAAAGGAATTGGTTCAGTTTAGGACCTGATAAAGTTGTGATCAAAATCAATTGCTTACCTGGCAGCTGAACTGATGGAAACAGACCCGGTAAGGCCATCTGGCACTACGGTAGGGAGGCTTTCTCTGCAAATCAGAAAACAGTAAATACAGTCAGGGATGAAGAAAGAGCAATAAAGTTTCTCGGTTTATGAGGCTGATCTCTAAGGCTACATAAGCAGTAAACAAAGAACTTAGCAAAACAAAAATGGGGATCCTTCCTTTGGAACTGGGAGATCACAGGTGAACAAGACTAGGGCTTTAAGCTCAAATGTAATAGATTGACTGTAACCCAATGGAACAAATTAGCAAATGTCTGTCATCATTAGCAGATTATAAGCCCCTGGAAGGCAAAGCCCACTCCCTCCAGCTTCTTTCTGTTTGCCTGAATCTAGGGTGGTACTCCGACCTGGGAGGTACTCTTTTTTCCCATAAGTACATGACCATTGCATGAGAGGATGGGGCTGAGACAACAGTGGAAAAGAACAGGACAGGGGGTTATGGAGAAGAAAGGAGAGAATGGAGGAAGGAAACAAAAAAGAAATCAGGAAAGATCCAACAGTGTATGGACAGGATTCAGTTGTTTTCTGAGTGGAACTGTCTTGAGCAGATCTGTGGGTAGAGGCCAAAGCAACACAAAGAAGAGAGCCGTCTAAAGATAAGGTCCTTTGTGATGACAGGATTTGTTGCACAGTTTTTCCTTCTAATTGAAACACTCCTTCCTGAAGGGATCAGGGAGACTTACAAGTCTCAGGAAGCTAATAAAATTTAGAGGCTCAGGAAACTCACAAAACTTATAAGATTCAGAAAGCCCATAAAGGTCCAAGACTCAAGGCTTGCTCCCAAGTGTATATAAGCAGTAAGCAAAGAGGAGACACTTTAGTGAAGCTGCCTACAACATGGGCGGTTTCAAAGATGCTGCTTTCATGTGTCGTTGCTCCAGCTGCGGTAGGCTTTATGCTGATGCAGCTGCCTTGAGGTATCTACGCTCCAGCACTGAGGTACCCAAACTCCTGCCTTGAGATCTGCATGCTCTTCTAAATAATCCCCAAAAGCTCACTGATTCACCAAGCCAGGTTTAGGTGGAATAATCAGTTCTTGGGGTTGTCATCAGTACCCTATCCATGGTGAATACACACTTGTTCATATCTCCCCAGGAAACAAAAACTAAGTTTTGAAAGAGAGAAGTGCCCGACAAGTCAATTAAGGGTGACTTGAAATTTTATGACCTATATAACTTTTAATTGGTTTAATAATACAACCAAGTGAAGTAGCTAATATTAGAGCTGGTGAGATGGTTGGCAGGTTCAGGCACTATCCCGCCAAGCATGATGGCTTGAATTCAATCTGCAGCATCCACACGGTGCAGAGAGAATCAACTGCTGCATGAATGATGCCCGCTACAGCATGTGTGCAGGAACACACACAAATACAAATAAATTCATTAACAAAATCTGTAAATTTTACATCTCATTTTTAAGTTTTGATTGCATCCTAGTAATCGGTAAATTTCACATCTAATTTTGTAGTTTTGACTGCATCCTAGTGTTTTTAAAGTGCTGTTTTTGTTTCCTATGATTTCTGCTTTGGCAGAACTTTGCACTTTAGCAATGAGACATATTACTTCTGAGGTTGGGTAGAAATGGGGCAAAGAATGATGATAAATGTACTTTACACATAGACAAATGACAGCTTTGCTGGTACCAAAATTGGCATACATTGTTTATATAAACAGAAAATCAGAATCTAAGATTGCAGAGTGAATTGCATCTATAGTTTCTATTCCTTGAGAAATGTAAACATCTCTACACCATCCAAAAAAGGCAGAAAAAAAATCATACTTTCCTTAAAAACAAACAAACAAATATCGAAAAAAACAAACCCTAAATCTTAAGGTCTTTTGCTAATGTTGACAAATTTCTTGTTTGCCCAAGTTGAACTGTGTGTGTGATGTTTATTTTGTATATTCCTATCTTCAAGAAAAGGCCCTCCTGGTTCCTCTGTGCTATTTAAAAATCTTTCTTTGGCCTCTTCCCCAAACTCAAGAAAACAACTCTCAAGTTTGTTCACAGTACCATCCATAGCAGATTCAGTTCTATGGGAGATTCGTCAGGCCCAACTTCTGACATGATCTTTTTTTTTTTTTCCAAAAAGACAGAGGCCAATGTGGGAGAGTAGTTATCTCCTTTGGTGAGGGTCCCAGAAATCAAACCAGGTCACCATGCTGAACCAAGCGCATTTATCTTGCCCATGCGTCTCTTTAACTTCTTCATGGTTGTCAGATTTCTTTATCCCCTCAAGCTTTCCTCAGAAAACTTTCCTGCCACTTTATATTTTTAAACTCGGGTCTCTCTTTCCTTAATAACTGATCACATTTAGCCTAAATGTTTCTCTTAAATCCTTTTCCTGTGCTCTGGCCCCTTTGGCACGAACTAAGAGCCCCTTCCCCAAGACCCCACCATAAAAACCAGCAAGACTTCAAGAGTGAGCATGCCTTGGCCTTAGAATGCCTGTGCTCCTTTCACAGCCACGGTTCTCAGCATGCAGCACCCACCAGAAGCAGCAAGCACTGCAACCAAAACTTAAGAGCCTTCATGTCCCCCTCCCCGTCCTGGGAGGGGCTCACATGTGTTTTCAAAACCCTCTGGATGTTTCGGTGTAAGTTAAAGCTTGAGATTGTTCTAACTACAGCTCTCATTGGTTCTGCTCGACTCAGTGGAGGAGAATTTAGAGTCTCCCCTGATCCTGGTTGGTTTCAGTTGTACTGTGTGGCCCCCAGAGTTTCTAGTCACTGTATTTTCAGTGTTAAAACACTGCACTGCCTTCAGACAGAAACTGCATGCACAGAGCATTTTGGGTTTTTTTTCTATCATGGAGGGTATGTTGGGAGGGTGTAAATGGTACTATTTTCCTGGTTTGTTTAAAGTGTCTAGGTATCTTTATAGCATGACTCTAAATTAGTCATGGACAGATACATAGAGCCTAAATGTAGATATTTAATTTTTATCATTGTTGCGTTAACGCATATACATGTAAAAATTTAGAGTGGCATAGGGCTTTATTCCAAGCGTCGTGGACAACTAGATTAGCGACTGTATTTGTGGTTCAGAGATGACTGGCTGGGTGCCTTCCCCCTACACAAATTTAGCAACCCTTCAGGTTAGGGCTCTGGACAGCCGGCCTCCTCACAGCCTCCACCCCCAAGTCCTCTGGAACCCGACTACAACCCTGCTAATGTCTTCAAACAAAGGCATCATTTTGCTCAGCTTTATTAATAGCAGCAAGTGTTAGAGGCTCGGCAGACTGAATCCTGTGGGGAGAAAAGTCGGGGCGGGTGTGGATTTAAGCATTACCATCACCTCATCAAGCTGTGTTTCTATTTTCCTTTCATAAGAACTAAAATAGACAATGGAAAAAACATTAATTACATTTTTTCCATAATGAAAATGAGACACTGATTTGGGGTTTAACTAGTGAAGTTTATCTTTAGATAAAATAATATAAACAGTTATCTTTTGTGACTAGATTTTCTTCTATTTACAGCCTAGTGATTAAATTTAAAGCATATTTTTCTTTCCACTTAAATAATCATATAACATATCAATGCTCATAGAACATCCTCTTTTTAAGAAAATTAAGGATTGACGGATTCAAGTTTCAGTACTTTTATCTTGTTTGGAAGAATTAGCTTGACTTTCTTCTAAGAAAATTAGTCCTAAATTCATAGGAATGTGATTACTTACTGAAGCTATACAGTTCAGGGAGAATCACTAAAAGCCCTGTGGTCATTATAAAACCTTAAAGAGCAGCCTGTCTCCATGCTAAGTAACAATAAACTGTAGCAGCTATCTGCTCTGTGCTATGTAGCTGAGTGTAAAGGAGAATAAAAAAGTCTTCCGGTCCTCCTCATGATATTCCAAAGAGCTCTGGAATGGATATCCACCACAAAACTATCTGTTTTGAGAATTCCAGAAGAACTTCAATTTTGCCTTGGTATTTATATGCAAAATAATGACAAATGGTAATTAAAGGAGACCCTAGACGTGTGGATAATATATTCAATAAAACACAACTGTAGCTGGGCTGCTGAGGTAGTTAGACACACAACACATGTCTCAGAGGCGGGACTTGAACTCTGCTCTCACAGGCTACTGACCTGCAGAGACTAGAAGCAGCTATGGAGAAAGTGGACACAGTTGCATGAACTTCCACGTGGCTGATACTCATCAGCAGACACAGGAGGACTGACCAATGGTAGGAAAAGGCAAGGCCTCTGTTTTAAAGCTCCCTTTTCCTACCAGTTTAGAGTCCCATTACTGCTCATTTTTAAGTAAGTGGTAATGAAGCACTTTGAGGTGCTAGCATTTGAAAGTTAAAGCTGCCTCTTTGAGAATCTGCATCCTTGCCCAATCTCCTAACTCCTTACCTGCAGTGATCAAGGAGAGACCAAAAGGTAAGGGAAGAGTTTTTATTATGATCAACTGTGACAGGATACTTTACTGAAGCCCCCTTCTGAGGCATAGAGCCTGCCCTGATTTATTAGTCACTCTCAGACCTTAACTATAGTTTATAACCTTACATAGAAGGACTATAACTATCCTGACTGCTTGCTGGGCCTTGATCTAGGAGGAAGCTAGGTTTGTGGATAAGCCATTTGCTAAAACACTCCCAATGGTTTGTCATGGGTACTAACCCCGGCAGATCAGAACCCACTGCTTAAGATTAGAACACTCTATCAGGCACTCATATACAGGATGATGAGGAAGTCTCAATGCAGGAATAAAAAATTATAGTAAGAAATATGTTAACTATGAAAAGATAAACAAAATTACCCAGAGAAGGAAAGAACATACTGCTCTATTTCTCAATAAGCCAATTGAGACTTTCAGGAAATTTACCAACATGGTTTTCTGATCTCTTTTATGGCCAACATTCTCATAGCCAGTCAGGCCCTGACATCCACGGCAGTTCAGATGGACCCTATAGATTCTGCTGTAGGATGCCACCTTTTTAATGTTCAACAACAAAGATCTGAAAGACCCAAAGCAACAAGACAAAGGAGACCATAGGCACCAATGGATGGGCTCAGCTACCAAGGACTCCTAGATAGGTCTCAGAAATCAACAAACAGAAATGAGAACTAATTCAAATTTAAAGCCCTAGGTTATCAGGCAAACTGATGCACCAAATACCAGCCACAGCCATAGTCAGTGAGTAAGAACCCAAAGGCATAGCACTGGAAGGTGATTTTCCCTTCTCCCAGAAAAGAAAGGGGTTAGACTCTGACATTACCACCTTACAGAACCCAGTGGTGGAGCATGCTGTTAGTCCCAGCACTTGGGAGGCAGAGGCAGGAGAATCTCTGAGTTTAAGGCCAGCTTGGACTACGAAGCAAGTTCCACGGCAGTCACGACTATTACACAGAAAACCCTGTCTCACAAAAATAAAACAAAGAAAAATCGGCAGCTGGAGAGATGGCTCTGTTTTTATTAAATATGCAATATATCACCACACAGAACTGAAAACATGCAATAAAGCCAACTGGTAGACATAAAAGCAAAAAGCAGCCTTATAAATTCCAAAGAAGTAATTTTGTTTCTTCTAGAAATACACAGAGATATTTTTTTCTATATTGTTTTACTAAGTATATATAGTTTAATATGATTGTGTCATATGGATTCATAAAAATTGTTTACATTAAATTGTATGTCATCTTGTGTCTAAAAAAAAGTATGGGACAAATGGGTACTGCCTTATAAACTCAGGTAATCTTAATGCCTTAAAAATCTATTAATATGATATTACTGGTGCTATTAAATATATTTTACAAATCCTTAAAATTCTACTTGTTTGTAGAAATAACATTTACGGAGTCATAAAAATTTCATTAAGCTATAAAATTTAACATTGTCTAGATTGACGTTCTAAGAATGTGCTTCCAAAACAGATTTTAGAATAAAATTAAAATTTTATTTTAATTTTTATAGTCAATGTAATAAAAATAAATGGCATAAAATACTTTGCTAATCAAAATACTACTAAATAGTACACATTAAAAATCCCTTTATTAGATAAATTACTGTGGATTTTTCTATATTTTTAACATAACATAATGCACATAAGATTTTTTAATTTTTATTTTTAATTTTGTAGTTTAGTTATGTGGGGCAGGCATTATGGGCACTGAGTGTAAAATGTAAAATTTTTATTTTTATGAAGTTTCTGATATATAAATTGGTGGATGTGTGTGGCACGGTATTATAGTGTTTTAAAAACTCATGTTACTATTTGGAAAAATTTAGGAGGTGTGGCCTTGTTGGACAAAGTGCATCACTAGGAGGTCTCTGAGGGTTTAAAGACTGTGCCATCACCATCTCCCTGCTTCCCGCTTCCTGTTCCTGATGTGGGTCCTCAGCTTCCTGTTCCTGATGTGGGTCCTCCGCTTCCTGTTCCTGATGTGGGCCCTCAGCTTCCTGCTCCTGATGTGAGCCCTCAGCTTCCTGCTCCTGATGTGAGCCCTCCGCTTCCTGTTCCTGATGTGAGCCCTCCGCTTCCTGTTCCTGATGTGAGCCCTCAGCTTCCTGTTCCTGATGTGAGCCCTCAGCTTCCTGTTCCTGATGTGAGCCCTCAGCTTCCTGCTCCTGATGTGGGCCCTCAGCTTCCTGTTCCTGATATAGGTCCTCAGCTTCCTGTTCCTCATGTGAGCCCTTAGCTTCCTGCTCCTGCCAGCATGCCTATGGCTGGGTGCCATGCTTCTCTGCAATGTGATCACTTGTATCCCCCTGGGACAAGGAGCCCAAATTAACTTCTTTCTTTTAAAGTAGCTTTGGTCATGGTTTTCTATCACAGCAACAGAGTAACTAATTCTGAGACAGATAACCCAAATTAGACAGGATTGCCAGAATTTGATCATACTTTCTATTTACTTTGCAGGCTCAAATGAGAGATGAATTCCTTTAAATAAAGACAGTCTCCAACTTCCTCTTATAAAAAGACTTGAATTCTTAATGAATCAGTTAACACAAATTTGTTGGGAAAAAAAACCAGAAATGTTTTCTGGTAAATTAACAGGTTTCTTTTTTCTTTTTTTTTTTTTTTTTTTTTTTTTTTTTTTTTTTTTTTTTTTTTTTTTTTTTTTTTTTTATATAATTA
>PVIH01020654.1:0-31754 GCA_004025045.1 Sigmodon hispidus
TTTTTTTTTTTTTTTTTTTAAAAAAAAAAAAAAAAAAAAAAAAAAAAAAAAAAAAAAAAAAGAAAACTCTGGGAACAGGAAGAGCAGAGACACCAGAAGAGATGCCAAAAGGGATACAAAAGAAAGAAGATAAACATGCTTCTCAGAGAAAAACTACCAGGCCACATGGCTAAACAGATTAATGGTTATAGGTTGAGATAAAATAAAAGAGCTAGCTACCAATATGTCTGAGCCATAGGTCAATCAAAATGAAATTAAAAAGAAAAAAAACACACAATTATTTTTTTGTATAGTGTAGCATTGGAGTCAAAATTAGTACAACCATATGAAGTTGAGTATTGTCCTTTTAGGGTTTGTGAAGAATTATGTTTGAATTTTGATGGGAAATTAATTCATTCTATAGACCACTTTTAGTAAAGTGGCCATGTTTAGTGTATCAGTCCTACCAATCCACGAACATGAGAGTTCTTTCAATCTTCTGACATTTTCAAATTTGTTCTTTAAAGACTAGAAGTTTATATCACATAGGACATTCACTTGGTTGGTTAGAATTATCCAAAGTTATTTTATATTATTTATGGCTATTGTGATGGATGTTGCTTTTCTGAATTCCTTCTCAGTCTGTCACTGATATATAGAAGGGCTACTGAATCATATAAGATGTCATGCTGAACAGTGTGTGTGTTTGTGTGTGTGTGTGTGTGTGTGTGTGTGTGTGTGTTTATGTGTGTGTGTGTGTGTGTTGTAGTATAATTGTTATGGAGTGTAAAATATTTTTTGTTAAAAAATATCTATGATCCACTAAAAAGGTTACAGACATAGTAGCCTTGATGAAATGCTTGTGTGAAATTCATTTAGTGGTGATTCAGACATAAAGTTACAGCTACCACATAAATAAAAAGGAAGGGTGCTTTTCAGATTATTGGCACAAAGTTGATATCTACAAAAAATATTTAATTAAAATTCCATCTGTAATATCATTAGAATCTGGAATTTTGACGGCCGATCCGCACTACAGTGCAGACCTCTGTCTGCCCAGAACACAGCTAGGAGCTAGAGAACAGCTGGATCCCTTGGTCCTGGGCGCATGTCTCAGAGGCAAAAAACTAGGCTTTGGTGGGGAATACAGTCTGCACAGAGAAGGACTGACATATGAGCAGCAAGGAAGCAGAGGAGTTCCTAAAAGCACAGGTGAGAGGTTAGAGGTCAGAAGGTGAATTTTGTCACTTGAACCTGGGCCCTGAGAGCAGAGCACAGCCCACCCAGTACATTGCTGGTGTAATAGCAGTGGGGGAACAGCCAATTACCTGGACACACAGCTGAGAGGTGAGAGGTCAAGAGTTGACAACTGGCCTAACACTGAGACCACACAAGAACAGCCTACCCTCTGAGCATAATGTTAATTAAGAGACTTCAGAGCCTTAAGAGTACTCAGACCAACAACTCACTAGGAGCTGACCAAGAAATAACCAAGAGAGAATTGGGGAAACAATGGAAATAATGGGCAGATGGAATTTCAGAATACATACAGCAATACAAAAGTCAACAAGACATCACCAGAAGAAGCAAGTCACTCTATAGCTTCAAGACCTGAACATAACACCAAAGAAGGAACAAAAGAGAAGGATATTAAAACAAGTTTTATGAAACTAACAGAACCCTTACAAGTGGATATAAAAACTCCCATAAAGAAATAGAAAAAAAGTACAGACAGAAAATTAGAAGAGATGAACAAAGCCCTGAAAGAAAACCAAGAAAAAGGAAACAAACAGGTGAAAGAAATTTGCCAAGAATTAAAAAATCAAATAGAAACAATAAAGAAGGCACAAACAGAGACAAAACTAGAAATTCAAAATCTGAAAAAATGACCCAGAACTACAGATTCAAACATAACCAACAGAACCTAAGAGATGGAAGAAAGAATCTATGGGGTGGAAGACTCAATAGTGGTAATACATACATCAATCAAAGAAAATACTAAAACAAAAAAAAGTCATAACACAAAATGTCCAGGATATTTGGGACACCATGAAAAGACCAAACCTGAGAATAATTAGAATAGAGGAAAGAGAAGAATACCAGCTCAAAGACAGTAAAATGTATTCAACAAAATCATAGAAGAAAACTTCACCAACCTAAAGAAGGAAATGCCTATAAAAATACAGGAAGCCTACAGAACACCGAATAGACTAGACTCACAAAAAAGACTGCTTGCCATATAATAATCAAGCCTCTAAACATACAAAATAAAGAAAAGATACTAAGAGATACAAAGGAGAAAGGTCATATCACCTACAAAGGGAGACCCATCAGAATAACATCCTACTATTCAATGTAAACAATAAAAGCAAGAAGGTCCTGGTCAGACATTATACAGACACTAAAAGTTTATGGATGCCAACCTAGAATATTGTACCCATCAAAATTATTAATTAACATAGATGGAGTAAACAAGATATTTCACGATATAGCAAGATTTAAACAATACCTAACCACAAACCCTGCCCTGCAAAAGCCATAGAGGAAAAACACCAACCTAAGGAAATCAGAAACACCCATGTAACCAAAGACAATTGATAACCCCATGGAAGAACCTCCCCATAAAAAGGAAATGCAAGCTACTACCAAAAATGATGGAAAATATTAATCATGTTCATTTAATATCCCTTAATGTCAATGGATTCAATTCACCTATGAAAAGACACACCATAAAAAGATGGATACAAAAGTAGAAACCATCTTTCTACTGCATATAAGAAACATACCTCAACTTCAAAGTCAGACATGGGCTCAGAGTAAAGGGTTGGGAAAAGACTTTCTAATCAAAGGGCCCTAAGAAACAAGCTGATATAGCCATTCTAATATCTAACAAAAAAACACTTGAAACTAAAATCAATAAAAAGAGACCAGGAAGGACACTACTTATTCATCTCAGAAAAAATTCACCAAAACAAAATCTCAATCCTGAATACATATGCCCTCAATACAAGGGCACCTACATATGTAAAAGAAACATTTCTAAAACTTAAACCACATATCAAACCTGACACATTAATAGTGGGAGACTTCAATACCCAACTTTACCCGTGGATGTGTCAACCAGACAGAAACTCAATAGAGAAATAAGAGATCTAGCAGAAGTTATGCCCCAAATGGACTTAGTAAATATATAGCAAACCCTCCACCCAAACAAAAAGAAATAAACATTTTTCAGCTCCCCCTGAAACTTTCTCTAAAATTGACCACATAGTAATGTCATAAAGCAAATATCAATAGGCATCAAGAAATTTATAACACGTTGTACCATTTTAGTTCATCAGGGTCTAAAGTTAGGGTTCAGCAATATCAAGAATCACAGAAAGCCTACCAACTCATGGAAACTAAACATTACTCTATCGAACCACCTCTGAGTCAAGGAAGGAATTAAGAAAGAAATCAAAGACTTCCTAGAATTTAATTGAAATGAATCTACAACATACCCAAAATTATGGGATAAAATGAAAGCAGTCTTAAGGGGAAAATTCATAGCATTAGATGCCTATATGTAAAGACTGGAGAAATCCTACACAAGAGAATTTAAAGCACAGTTGAAGGCCCTAGAACAATTAGAAGCAAACTCATCTAAAAGAAATAGACGGAAGGAAATAATCAAACTTAGAGCTGAAATCAACACAAGTGAAACAAAAAGAACAATACAAAAAAAATCAATGAATCAAAGAGTTGGTTCTTTGAGAAAGTGAACAATAGATAAAACCTTATTCAAACTAAACAAAAAACAGAGAGTATCCAAATCAACAAAATCAGAAACAAAAAAGGGGTACATAACAAGAGACCACCAGGAAATCCAGAGAATTATCAGATCATACTTTGAAAATCTATACTCTACAAAAATGGAGAACCTAGAAGAAATGAACAGCTTTCAGGACAGGCACCATTTACCAAAACTAAATCAAGACCAGGTTAAAGAACTAAACAGTCCTCTAACACGAAAGGAAATTGAAGATGTTATTAAAAATCTTCCAAATATAAAAAGCCCAGGCCCAAATGATTTCAGCATAGAGTTCTACCAGAAATTCAAAGAAGAACTAACACCAATACTCCTCAAACTGTTCCACACAGTACAAACCGAAGGAACATTGCCAAACTCGTTTTATGAGGTCACAATAACCCTGATACCTAAGCAACTTAAAGACGCAACAAGAAAAGAGAATTACAGATCAATTTCTCTCATGATCATTGATGCAAAAATTCTCAATGAAATTCTGGCAAACTGTACAAAACAGCCTATAAAAAATATCATCCACCACGATCAAGTAGGCTTCATCCCAGAAATACAATGATGGCTGAACATATGGCAAACTGTAAATGTCATCCATCATATAAACAAAGTGAAGTAAAGAACCACATGATCATATCCTGAGAACCTGAAAAAAACCTTTGACAAAATCTGATATGCCTTCATGATAAAAGTCCTGGAGAGAGCAAGAATACAGGGAAAATACCTAAATATAATAACGGGGATTTAAAAAAGCTGACAGCCAACATCAAACTAAATGGAGAAAAACTCAAAGCAATCTCACTAAAATCAGAAACTAGACAAGGCTGTACCCTCTCCCCTTTTCTATTCAAATAGTTCTCGAACTTTTCGCTAAAGCAATAAGAGAACAAAAGGAGATTGAGGGGATAAAAATTGGAAAAAAAGAAGTGAAACTATCTCTATTTGCAGATGACATGATAGTATATATAAGTGACCCACAAAATTCTGTCAGGGAACTTCTATAGCTGGTAAACACCTTCAACAATGTAGTAGGATACAAGATTAACTCCAAGAAATCAGTAGCCCTCTTATACACTAAAGATAAAAGGGCTGAAAAAGATATAAGGAAAGCATTACCTTTTCTAATAGCTGAAAGCAGCATTAAATACCTTGGTGTAAAAGATGTATCAGATCTATTTGAGAAAAATTTTCAATCTCTGAAGAGGATATCAGAAAATGGAAAGATCTCCCATATTACTAAATAGTTAGGATCAACATAGTAAAAATGGTAATCTTACCAAAACCAACGAACAGATTCAACACAATTCCCATCAAAATCCCAAAACAAATTTTTACAGACCTTGAAAGAACAATACTCAATTTTATTTGGAATAACAGGAAAGCCAGGATTTCTAAAACAATTTTGCTCAACAAAAGACCCTCAGGAGACATCACCATCCCTGACTTCAAGTTATACCATAGAGCCACAGTAATAAAAACATCTTGGTACTGGCATAAAAACAGATTGTGTATTGATGGAGTTGAATTGAAGACCCAGACATTAACCCACACACCTATGAACACTTGTTTTTTTACAAAGAGGCCAAATATATTCAATGGAAAACAGATAGTATCATCAACAAATGGTGTTGGCATAACTGGATAGTAGTATGTAGAAAAATAAAAATATATCCAAACCTATTATCTTGCACAAAACTTAAATCTAAGTGGATCAAACACAAACTTAGCTACACTGAACTTGATAGAAAAGAAAATGGGAATAGGAAATACCCTCCAACACATTGGCACTGTTGAACACTTCCTAAATAAAACACCAGTAGCACAGACACTAAGAACAACAATCAATAAATGGGACCTGCTGAAACTGGTCCCATGACGCTTTTGTAAGGCCAAAGACACAGTCAATAAGACAAAATGACAGCCTACAGAATGGGAAAAGATTTTTACCAACCCTACAAGTGACAGAGGACTAATCTCTAAAATATATAAAGAACTCAAAAAACCATAGCCCCAAACCCTTGAAAACCAAATTAAAAAAATGGGTTTCAGAACTAAAAAGGGACTTCTCAGCACAAGAATTAAAAATGACTGAAAAGCACATGGAAAAGTGCTCAACATCTTTAGCCATCAGAGAAATGCAAATCAAAACAACTTTGAGATACCACCTTAAACATATCAGAATGGCTAAGATCAAAAGCACAGATGACAGCTTATGCTGGAGAGGCTGTGGAGCAAGGGGATCACTCCTCCATTGTGGGTGGGAGTGTAAACTTTTCAGCCACTTTGGAATGCCATATGGCAGTTTCTCAGAAAACTGGTAATCAATGTCCCCAAGGATTCAGCAATACCACTCTTACATGCACTATAGATGCACATTCACATCCCAAAAGCATTAGCTCAACTGTATTCACAGCAGCATTATTCATAATAGCAAGAACCTGGAAACCTAGATGCCCCTCAACTGAAGAACGGATTAACAAGCTGTGGTACATCTACACAATGGAGTACTACTCAGCAGTTATAAAAAAATGATACTCTAAAATTTGCAAGCAATTGGATGGATATGGAGAATATCCTCCTGAGCAAGGTATCACAATCTCAGGAAGAGAAGCAGGAGATGTAATCACTCATTAGTGGACTTTAAAAAAATATATAAAAAGAGAAAGATGTCATTGTACACAAGAACTAATCACTAGAACATAGCTAAATGACACAATGCCTCACTTCTGCTTTGATGCATTTGGCAGAGTGTGGGTCAGGAAAGACTTGTTTTCTTTAAGAATCTGGCCACAGGGAGTTTATTTAAGCCCCAGTATGCAAATGAGCAGCATGAATTGGCTGTTTTTTAAATGGGGTGATCATAAGAGTGGGCGTGATAGTGAGAGGTCTTATATCTCAGTTTGATGGGGTGCATGATATAAAAAGACCAAATAATAAATATATATATGCAAAAATGTAAAAAAAAAGAATTTGGAATTTCTAGAATTATGGCTATAAAATTTATCTGTTAATATTGATGGCATAGAATACTACCTAAATTGGCCAGGAAGCTTATTAACAGCTTTTATTCTGTTGAATATATTCAATTACTGTTAGATCCTTTCACAAGTTTGAGTGTAACTGTTAGTTTTGCGTGTAAAAGCAAATATATACCATCAAGGCCACACATGAGAGTTTATTTAAGAGAGAATTCCCAGACCGTGCAGAAGCAGAGGAGCAGGACAGAAGACAGGGGACAGAGAGACTGAAGCATGTCTCTTTTAAGAGAAGGGGCATGTAGGGATATGCTTCATGTGTCCAGGGAGGTGCTTCTGTAAGCAATGCTGCAGGGTTTACACAGCCACGCCCAGGGGCCTGCCTCCGCACAAGGTGCATCCCACCTGAGCCAAGTTGGCTCAGCTACGTGGAATGCCAGGAATCCTTACAGTAACTATTAAAAGATACACTCTTGTTAGACTACTGCATTTTATTATAGTTAAAATTACTCAAAATACTTTAAAGTGTTTTCTGCTCTGGTTTATATTTTCTTTTGCAATTATATAAACCTTTTCAGTGCACTTTACCCTTAGTTCTGTACAACTTCAGTCTTCTTTTTGCATAAGAGCCATACAGATACTTTTCTTTTCATAACCTCAATTATTGAGAAAATAAGAGCTGCTGCTGCTATTATCACTCTTAGAAAACCAACTCTGTGTGTTCTCTCAAAAATGATATTAACTAAACTTGTTCCATAAATGTCCATAATATAAAATGCTGAGACTGAATAGAGAAGAATAAAGAGATAATGATGGTCAGAATTGTGTTTTAATTGCATTAATATTATATTTATTTTAGAAAGGTATGAAGAAAGGTTTTGGTGATAACATACCTCAGCTGGTCGAGCATCTAAAAATCTTTTACATAAAAATTATAACAAAATTTATGATTTCTGTAGTTTGATGGGCTCTCATTTTCATTCAACAAGGTCTTAACACTTTGGATTTGCATGTATTATAAAAATATTTTTAGATATGGTTTTACATCTGTTTATTTTTAATCTAATTTTTAAAAATGTAGCATCACTTTTCCCCCTCCCTTCTCTCTTCCAGGTCATACCCAGCTTCAACCCACATCATCATCTCCCATCCACTCCTCAGAGAGGATAAGGACTCCCAGGACGAGTCAATGCAGTATGGCATATGCAGTTGAGGTAGGAACAAGCCCCTTCCCTTAGTTTCAAGGCTAAACAAGGTGTTCCTCTGTAGGAAATGGTCTCCAAGATGCCAGTTCATTCACTAGGGGTAAATTCTGATCCCAATTCCAGAGGTCCCATAAACGGTCGATGTCATTCAACTGTCATCCATATTCAGAAAGACTAGTTCAGTCCCGTTCAGATTCTTCAGCTGTTAGTTCAGAGTCAATCAGCTTCCAATAGCCTGCCTGAGTCAGCTATTTTTGTGGGTTTCCTCATCACAATCATGACTCCTTTGCTCATATAAACTCTCCTCCTTCTCTTCACCTGCACTGGGAGCTCAACCCAGTGCTTAGTTGTAGATCTCTGAATCGGCTTTAACCATTTGCTAGATAAAGGTTCTGTAATGACAATTAGAGTGATCATCCATTTGATTATGGGGAAAAGTCAGTTTATTCACCCTCTCCACTATTGGTTGGAGACTTAGCTGGGATCATGTGGAATCGTGGTTATTTTTCTAGCACAGATTTCTCTCTACCCCTGCAATGTCTCCCTTTATCATGATAGTTATTTCATTTTTCTGTCCTTCTCCCAAATCAATCATTCCATTTCCTCATGTTCTCTTCTCACTTCCCCTTGCACCTTTCCCCTTATAATCCCAGTTTACTCTGGAAATTTTATCTATTTTCCCTTTCCATGAGGATCCATGGATGTCTATCTTAGGTTCCTTCTTGCTACCTAGCTGTTCAGGGGTTGTGTATTGTAGTCTTGTTATCCTGTGCTTTGTCTAAAATCTACTCGAGTATATAGCATGTTTGTCTTTCTAGATCTGTGTTACTTCACTTAGAATGACATTTTTTAAATTTCATCTATTTGCCTGCAAATTTCAGGATTTCTTTTTTTTTAAATCTTTCTTTCATTTTCTTTTTAATTCTGAGTAGTACTCCATTGTGTAAATGTACCACAATTTTTTAATTCATTCTTCAGTTCAGGGGCTTCTAGGTTGTTCTCAGTTTCTGATGACTATGATATTGCTGCTGTGAATATAGTTGAGCAAATGCCCTTGTGGTAAAAATATGAATCCTTTCGATATTTGCTCAAGAGTGGTGTTGATGGATCATTGGGTAGATTGATATCCAGCTTTCTGAGAAACCACCATTCTGATTTTCAAAGTGGTTGTGCACATTTATATTCCCATCAGCAATGGAGGAGTGATCCATCCCCTTGTACTACATCCCCTCCAGCATGGGCTGCTATCAGTGTTTTGGTTTTAGTGTTCTGAAAAGTAACATGGTACGTAAGAGTTGTTTTGAATTGCATTTTCCTGATTATTACACAAACTTTACTTAGTATATAGTGAAAACCCTGAACCAGATAATGGGAAAAGGCTGTATTATCAGAAAAAAACCACAGCCACCCAGCCAACTTCCCAACTGAATGCATCTGAGTCCTCAGCCACAAAAGAAAGGAAAGTTTCCAGAAAAACTTAAAACACTTCATCTCTTGCTCTCCCCCTTTTTCAAAATTCTCAAAGCTAGGATTAAAGGTATGTGCTGCCCCTCCCTGACTTGGCTTGGTTCTTTGGTGAACTGTGATATTACAGATCAATTTTATTAAACATATATATCACTACACCTGGTGACTAAGGGTGTTGAGCAATTCTTTGAGTGTCTTTCTGCTGTTTGTGATTCTTCTGTTGTGAAATCTTTATTTAGCTGGTTACCACATTTTCAATTGATTATTTGTTTTTTGATATCTAGTTTTTTGGAATATTTTATATATTTTAGAGATCAGCCCTTGGTCATATGTTGGTGAAGATCTTTTTTCATTCTGTAGGCTGTCATCTTATTATATTGACTGTGTCATTTTGCCTACAGAAGCTTCTCAGTTTCAGTGGTCCCATTTATTAATTGTTGCTCTTAATGTCTGTGCTACTGGTATCATATTTAGGAAGAAACTTCCTGTGCTAATTATTAAGGGCTATTTCCAACTTTCTTTACTATCAGGTTCAGTGTACCTAGATTTATGTCTTTGAATCTTCTTGCACTTCAGTTTGGGGGGGCTGACAGATATGGGTCAATTTGCATTCTTCTACATGGCACCAATGAGTTATGCTAGCACTATGTCTTGTAAATTTTTTTCATTATATATTTTTTAATTAGTCAAGTATCAGGTGTTTGTAGGTATGTGGATTAATATCAGGGCCTTCTATTTGATTTCACATGTATGTTTTTTATGCCAATATCAAGCTGTTTTTATTATTGTAGCTGTTTAGTAGAGTTTGAAGTCAGGAATGGTGAGACTTCCAAAAGTTATTTTATTAAAGAGAATTGTTTTGTTAATCCTCGGTTTTTGTTTTTCCATATGAAGTTGAATATTATTCTTTTGAGACCAATGAAGAAATGTGCTGAGATTTTTATAAGGATTGCTTTGAGTCTGTAGATGTCTTTTGGTAAGATTGTCATTTTTACTGTGTTTATTATACCTATTTAATAGCATGAGAGATCTTTCCATTTTCTCACATCTTCAGTTTCTTTCTTCAATAACTTAACATTCTTGTCATTAGATCTTGGGGAATGGGTGAGTCTTGTAGATTGCAGGGTCTGACAAACTGGGTTATTAATGGAGACACTAGTCTACAGGAATTTTTCTTGATGTACAGGAATGATTAGGACAGAAATGGCTGGAGTAGGGGTTGGTCCCTAGGTTTTGCTTTGTGGCCTAAGTTCCAGAGACTGTGGTTTCACTGTCACTCAATAAACATGCAATTATGAGATGTTTTTATATACTAAAAATATAGCCCAGAAGAATAAAAAGCACTATTTGACAAATCAGACCCTGTAGTTTTGTATTCATTTCCAAAATTTAAGCTCCTATGAATCACTGTTGGATACAAAACAATGAATGTTTATATATTAAATATACATATATACCTATCAATGTTAGAAAATACATTTATTGATTACTGATTCAAAATATAAACAGAAAATACTAATCCACTCAAAATAAAAGACACTGCATTTATTTTGCTAACTAAAATTAAATTAGTACTATTGTTATGCAATATAACTAATATATACGACTATGGCTAGTATTTTGCAACAACCTAACAGGTGGATTCTTAGAGTTCAAATGCTGATTCCTTTTAGATTCTATTTATTTTTACTGAGTATCCTACTTGCTTCTTAAATCTCCTCTCTTGTAAATACTACAAATGATAATTGGAATGTATAGAAGTTATTAACGTAATTTTAGTTTTGTAATTACAGAATCATGCTGATAAATATTTAAATTGGTTTTCTGCAAATAAACATTTTCCTTTGAGTAGTTAATTTATTATGACTGTTTTCATGTGATTTAATTTTCTTATTTATTATTAACATTACATATATAATATAATGTGTACATAATAACACACACATATACACTGTGTCCACACACAAGTATATATAATATCCTGTCTTTCAATGACAGTAAAAATTTCAATTTAGTTTGAGTATAAATCATCATTCATGAAAAGAAATCAGCTATGGTCTGTTTTCTGTTCATATTTAGGTTTTGTCATCATTATTACTACTAATTCAATGACCAAAAAAATCAGATATTGGTTTTCTGAGTAATTAAAAAGAGTATCACCTCATTAGGATATTTGACAATTGCTCAATATTAATGCAATTAATGTTTAAGCCTTAATGTCTTGGTATTTTGGATTATTAGCACACCTGTATGGTTTCCATGAATCTTCACCACACTAAGCTTTGGAATAATAAAAACGTTAGAACTTAACAAAATGTCATCAAATGCCCATGGCCCACTTCTATAAAAACATGAATAATTCACAATGCTATATATGGAATTAGATTTTGCTGCCCTGATTCAATTTAAACAAATGTGTTTATGAGTCACCGGTTCTATTTTCCTTTTCTTATAAGTGGTGACCTTTCACTTATGAGCTGAAAAGCAATCAAATCCAAGTATAAAATAAGATAAAGAAAATAAATTTAAATATTTATAGTAAACATTTATGATGGTATGGCCATTGATGACTGAAAACACATCTTTGTTCAAAGTATAAGGGAATAGAAAGTCCATTCAGCCCATAAATGTTTATTGAGAAGTAGCTTTGTGTTATATAGCATATTCAATAGAAATAATAAAAATTAGATAAAAATACATGGATAAAATGTGAATGTTAAAGGATATCTAAAATATTTATATTTTAATGCCTCTTATTTAAAAACAAAATCGTTTAATTTTCTTCCTTTTTGTGTGTGTATTTCACAGTTAGTGGCAAATATTAACTAGCCACAATAGAGAGCATGACTACAATGCACATATTATCAAAACTAGAACTGAGTATGAGAACTTCAAACTAATAAAGACTTTACTTGGATCATATCCCAAGTGTCATGCACTATTATCTTATTTTTGTTATGCAATCAACTTAAAGACCTCACAGTTCTTTCTCCATGACAATTTATTCTAAGACTAATATTAAGAGCATGATATTTAATTTTTAAAAAAGTTTTCTTGTTCATCATAGACACCATCTCTGTGTCTTGATTAGCTGTGGTGCACTTGATTAGCTCTTTCTTCTCTCACTACAGGTGATTCTCTTGATGTGTACAGTCCTGTAGCTAGATGATAGAATTTTGTATATGAGGGAATGTAAGAAAATATGTGAAATAAATGGATCACACCACTCTGCTGTGTAATATCATCTGGTAGCTCTCAAGTGCCCTCTGCGTTTTACTTATTAAAACAAACCAAGTCCTGTGCATTGCTCCAAGCACTGTTGTGGCCTCATCTAGTCCTTACTTCACACTTTTCTAAAACCCATTGACAGAGAAGAAGTCAATTGCTTTGCACTTTCTCACTTTATCTCATGCTGTCCTAAGTGTGTTAATATCTGTTTATGTCTTTGCCTAGTCAGTGTCTTCAAATATGAAGACTCAGAACAGCTGCCAACTCCTTTCTACTCTATTTCCTAAATATTTCTTTCCCTCTTTATTGGCCCAAACACTATATGCTGCTATTTTGAAAGATTACATGGATTTAAAAGTTATATCCTACTTGCTTTAAGCACCAAAGAATGAAGAAAAAAGTGTAAGTTTTTCTTCTGAAATGTTATCTATTGAAGCAAAACTCAAAACATCTTCCTTTTTACACATCCTGATATCTCTGTTTAAGAAAGCAGTATGTAGCCTGCACCTCAAATTTGGATGACCACACTGATAGCATCTCACTTTCTCTCTGATGACTCATGGGTATGCTGCACAGTATTTAATAGAATTCCCCACCTCACTGGCCAATTCCATCAGACTCCAATCCCTAACTCATATGACATCTGCAAAAGGTTATAGTGGAAATTAAAAAGTGCCAATTTCATTACTGACAAAAGAAATCAACTATGCAAACAGTTTTTAGTCACATTCCAATATTGACATCTTCAAAATCAGCATGATTGTCACCTGTGTTGTTCAGTACAGAGAAGTGATTTAGAGCACACACTAAAAGCAGACAACATATCACAGCTGTGCCTCAGAAAATGGACAATTTATTTTACCTGTCTTCAGCTTAAATGCTGCATGAGCTCATTCTGAGGATTAAGAAAACAATATGAATAAAGCAATTGAAACAGCCTCTGGAATATAAAAATTCTGAAATATTGTCCATCTTTTATGTATATTTTAGTTTAAAATAATTTTTCACTATAATAATCAACATATTCCATATGCAAACATATAAAGCAGTCTCTCAAAATAATTGAGTATAAGGAATTAGAAGGGCAAGAACTACCTAATCTGGTGAGGAAGGAGAATATACAGGAGGAAAGGATCTGCTACCCATTCTACCACAATACAATATTTACCACTTCCATCTGTTTTCTTCTGTTTTGGTGTTGAGCCTTGCTTTATCTTTTGATCAGTGTTTAATTGCCAGCTTACCTAGAATCACTAGAGAAGAGAGCCTCAATGATGAAGTCTAGATCCTGTCGTGAGGGCCCTGCCTGACTTCATTTTTAGAGCCGGAGCCATTGTGCTGCACTATTATTGTTAAAGCTAAGTTTCCATTTTTTCTACAAGTCAAGTTGCTATTTCCTGGAACCTGATCTCTGCCAACATGTCTTTGACTTTTTGTTCAAGAATGTTTTAATAATTTTACATATCAACCATGGATTTCCTTCCTATTCCTCCTCCTGATCCTCCACTAGCCTTGACTCACCCACCATGCCCCCATGGGATAAGACCTCTCATGGGAAGTCAGCAAAGCCTGGTACATTTAGTTAAGTCAGGACCAAGACACCCCAGCCCGTATCAAAACTGAGAAAGATCTTGGGCTCTAGGTACTAGGCTCCTTGACATGATTTTGAAAATGTTTTGACATTTACTTCCCTTCCTAGTTTTCCCTAATCACATGGAGACCACATGGGTTACTTTTTAAAGAAATTTTAGCACCTACATATTGCTTTATTGTCTGACTTCTGTAAACATGCTTTTCAAATACTTGCAATTTTACTCCTTGAAGATAACCCCCAAAATGGACTTGGGGCTGCTTTTTTTAACCTGACTTAAAAGATGCAGTCAGTGCCCAGCTCCTGGGTGTCTAACTAAAAATCAATTTTGCCTTAAATTTGACTCAAAATTATGGTAGTGGTCTTATTCTCACCTGATGGGATTAATAGTCCTTCAAAGGGAATGTCCCTTAGACACTGAAGTGATTGTCAATTGATGTAAGAATAACCATTCAATGTCAGGTGACAATTCTAATCAGGCAGAGGATCCTAACATGTATAATACACACACACACACACACACACACACACACACACACACACACACAAGCTGTGGGAAAGCAAGCAAGAATGGAATAAAATTCTATTCTTTCCCTTCTGTAGGTTAAGTGTAATATTTTAAACCCTTGACTTCCTTGAAATAATGGGTTATTGTGAGAGCAAAATTTAAATTGCCACTATTAACTAAAGCTTGCTGCAAATTTGGCTTTAAACTCTGGTAGTGGCCTTATTCTCAACTGGTAGGATTAACATTATACCTTGGAATTATAAATGAATAAATTCTCTCCTCCACTCAATTGTTTTATGGTATAATATTTTATCACAGTAAGAGAAATAAATCTAGGACAACTTAGTTTCATTCATTCTTCACAAACCTCCAATGTCAGGAAATATGCTGAAGCAAAATATATTCTAACCAAGGAAGGGAAAGTCAAGATCTCCCGATCCAGCACCTCATGCAAACTCCAGAGAGTACCATATACATACTTCTGGGATTAATGACAATTTGCTGCAGTAAGATTAATCTTTTTGGTAAAGTTGGACCATAGTCCTGAGTTGTTATTTTCTGTCCTTCAAGGCCCATATAATACAGGGACATGTGGACTTTCAGCAAGTTAGGGACAATAGGATTGTGTCTAACAAATACAGCTGCTTTCTAGAAGACAGTGGAACATGTAATGAAGAGTGAAGTTGGTAAGAAATCTTAGTCTTTGATGTCCTTGAAAAGCATGTCACTTCTACACTTGGACCAAAGACATGATTTCTCAACAGCCATTGGTGTGAGAATAAAATGCTGGGACTTCTGGGAGAACATCATGGTGAGAGTTATGTCTAGGAGAAGCCCCAGAATAAATAGTGATGACAGCTTTGGGCTAGACAGGAATGACTTAAGAAAAATCCTAAATAATTGACCTTAGCTTGCTTTTCCATTGTGAGCACCATTCTGATGAATGTTACACAGAAAAGGTGCAACTTCACATTGATTCTTTGTTTCTCATAAATCCCATCAAGGTTATATATTTTTTTCTCTCCCTCAGTGTGTGGGAGAAATGAATTTATGCCCAAAAGTAGACGACACTCTGTCTAGAGAAGAATAACCTCAATGTGGTTGACTTGTGCAAAACAAAGAAAATTTTCTCCTAGACTTTTCATCAATATAAAGAATATAATCTCAAAGAAAATTTTCAAAGCACTGTATGCTCTTTAAAAATAATAGTGGATAATGTAACATTTCTCTTGTTAAGACAGACACAGATACTTAATGAGTATTTACTGTCAGGGAGCTTCTTTAGCTCTATTAGTATAGATGGAGCAATTGAAGAATATAATCTGATAAAAATAATATGAATAGAAAGTACATATGTAAAAATTCTGCTACAATTCAAATGTCTAAGCAAGTAATTTATTCTACTACAACCATATCAGAGTTCACCAAAGGAAGTGTAATGTAACCTAGGTTGCAGCTCCCTGTGAATATTTACTTGCTACAGTAATTACCAATGATTAGAGAATCAGCTATAAAAATCCTCATTTTCTTATCACAGACTGCTGTTGAAAGCTCACCCAGCTAAATGGTTAGTATGGTGTTAAAATTATAGTTGTTATTGTGGACATTGTAGCTATGTTTCATTTTAGAAAATGCCAGAATCAAAAGACAGTAGGGAAGGAATTGTCCTAATTCTATCAACCTGTTCCCAGGGATTTCATAAGAAGGAAGTAGTGCATGTGCCAGAGATTGTTGCTGGTTGACTAGTGGTTTTGGCGGCTGATTCTGGGCAGTTTCAGCCATCTGTTCCCTAAAACTGTTTTTTAGAAAGATATATAAAACAATTAGCAAGTCAGATTTCTATAGACTAAGCCAAGAAAATGCAATTCAGTTTAATTCGATGCAAACTGAGGTTCATTTTAAATAAAAGAAAGAGTAGAACAGAATTTCTCAGAAGCTGTTGGAGGTCAAAACAAGCAGCAGTGATTCAGTGGTGGAAGAATTTGAAAGAGAGAGGTGGAGTTCTTTGTCAAGGAGAGCTATGTGGGTGGTGAAAAGATTATGATAGTAAAATATAGAACATGGAAGGGCAATAAAAAGGACAAGGTTAAAAATACAAACAAGATCGTTTGCTGTAGTATTCACATTATGTTCCTCCAAACATACTACAATAAGAAAACTCTTCATAAGCAGATTCACTAATGTCACTCATGAGTCATACTTTATACTAAACAGAGAAGCAGAATCATTGCAATGAAGTTACTGCCCATTTATAAGCAACTATCTCACTCAACTCAATCTACCTCTGTGGATTAGCATACTGGGGGGGGGGGTGCTGACAGGAATTGTATAGGACACACCACTTTAGACTGAATACTGAATTTTTGAGAAAAACCTTCTGATTACACAAACAAACACGTTAAGACAATATAAAAAAGAAATTACAAGAAAGGATAGGTAAACTACAGATATTCAGAAAATGTATAAAATATCATTAAGCTAAACTTCAAATGCAAAAAGATAGAACTCTGGTATACTAAGAATCAAAATGTTTGAACCCAAGGAAGTGTGAGATAAATGGCTTACTTGAAATTTATTTTGCAGCTTAATGTATAGGAAAATACCATCACTATAGCTTTCTTAGAAATTGTTAAGTAAATTGTAGTAGAAGAAAGATTGTTTTAATTTTAATTTTGGTTTGGTTTTGGTTTAGCAGTGGGGTCTTTCATTATGTAGCATAAATTGAACTGGATCATGGAATCCTTTTGCCTCAGCCTCCCAGTGCTGGTACCACGGTGAATCATTCTACATAATGTAACTAGTCCCTGCCCTGTATTCACACACACACACACACACACACGTACGCGCGCGCACACACATGCATGCACGCACAAGAGGGAGGGAGGGAGGGAGAGAGGCAGGGAATTGTCTCTACAGATTAACAACTACAAGCTTCTGAGGCTGCAGCTGCCCAGGAAGCATGCTGTCTGAATACACAGAGTGGAGCTTGTCAAACAACAGCAGAGATAGCTAAAGAAGAGAAGTGAAACTTCCATCCTGCTCCTTCTTTACAACAATATATACAAGCTGCATGCAAGCTCCAGCTGCAGGCCTGAGAGATGAAAGAACCCATATCTGACTGTTGTGGAGCTGTGCACCTCCAGCCTACTTGCCTTGAGTCCTTTTATCCAATGAGAACACATGCAGCAAATTAGATCTCTTGTTTTATATAATATTAAAACAAATTAATAATAAATTAGAGAGTAGATAAAAATCAAAGAGTAAAGAAAGCATTACAATGTTTCAACAAATAATGTTGAATAGTCATGAAGAGCAGACAAATTTTCTTTGCATGGATGACAAAAGAAACAACATGAGAAATCCAGAAGGCCTTAGTTACAAACCGGAGAGGAAACCTGTCAGAGGTTTCCATACAGATACAGCATTCAGGAGGCCCACAGACCTAAAAACTAAAAATAAAGAGGTATTTTGGAAGGCATAGAAATATGCTTTCTAACTCATGATTGTATTATTGTTAAATTTTTGTTTCTCAGATCGATTATCATGGTCAAGAAAATGATGAGCATGATTTTGGAAGAACCATAATGGTGAAGGAGTCATGGAGGTAGAACCATAGCAGAGATCTCAGAGATTATACCTTCAAAATAACAGAGCAGAGAGGAAACCAGAAGTGGGAGTAAACTACCAACTCTCAAATCCTGTGCCTAGTGTAGTATTTCCTCCTAAACAGCACAACCAACTTGGGGCCAAGGTTTCAAATGCTTAAACCTGTGAGGATGATTTTCATCCAAACAATTACAGTTGTAATATTAGTTTAATTGGAAAGCTTAAATTTGAAGAATTTAATAATCAAATATATAATGTTGAAAATAATTTTCAGAGGCCAGATTTTTTTTTAAAAAATGTTAAGGACATTTTAATATCCACAACAATTCTTTGAAGATGATGTTAAACAATGATGCTACAAGCCAAATAAAAATTTGTTTTTTTATATATTTCGAAAACAATATACCAACAAATAGTTCAATGTAGGAGACAAGGGAATTAACATTGAACTGTACTCAGTTACGGCATGTTTATCACATTAGAATTTTCTGTCTTAAAACTTGGTATGTCTAGCATCTCTTGTAAACCTGAAGAAATATCTTATCTTTGACACATTAAGAGATATTTGCAATGATGCTTGTTAAATCACAGTCAACCTAGGATCAACTGATGTGTTGACCAGTAGGAGACAGAATAAGAGTTTCTTATGCCACACCAGAATTACTGGAATATACTGAAGAACTGACAACTCACATTGTAAAATTAACTTCTCTCTTACAGATTTAAATTATTTATTCAATTTTTTAAAGATATAAATTAGACATGTCATGTGGTCATATATAAATTAATAATAAAATATAAAATCTAGTCTGGTTGGATATTGAGGAAACACATTGAAAAGGATACGTAAAATGGGAAGCTGAGAATAAGAACTGGAGTCATAAAAGGTTTCTATTTTGTTTCTAAACTCAGTTATGACATTATAAGTATGAT
This sequence comes from Sigmodon hispidus, assembly GCA_004025045.1. Classification (NCBI taxonomy): domain Eukaryota; kingdom Metazoa; phylum Chordata; class Mammalia; order Rodentia; family Cricetidae; genus Sigmodon; species Sigmodon hispidus. Next base: position 19,292 of record PVIH01020654.1, read on the forward strand.
AATCCTTGGGGATAAATACACATTTCTATACATCTCGGCATCTTTCTCTACTTAATTACAACAATAATTATTTAAACTCAGAAATATATACTTTGTTACAGGGCTACTTGGAACACAGGTTGGTAGCTAACGCTCCACTTAGCAAAGATAGTTTTAGAGTTCTGATCATCCTATTTCCATGTCCCTTATTATAAATATGTGACACCACACAAAATTGTATACTGTATTGGGTGTTACAGTCTGAGCTTCATTCATACTAGATAAAGATTTTACCAAGTGGGATATAGCCAAACCATGCTCAATATTATTTTCCAAGGAAATTTTTCTCACTTTCATATAACATATATTATATAATTATATCCTTTGTGATTATGACTTTTTACATTGTAAATATTTGTCACACCTATTGGTTTTTAATAAAATGCTGACTGGCCAGAAGACAGACAGGAAATATAGGTGGGGCTGCCAGACTAAGAAAACTCTGGGAAGGGGAAGAGGAGAGAGATGCCAGAAAGATGCTGAGAAAGCAAGATGAGAATGCTATTCTAAGAAAAGGTAACAAGCCATGTAGCTAATTATGGATTAATTTAAAAGAGTTAACAAGTAATAGGCCTGAGCCATTGTCCAAACATCATGTAATTAATGCAAGATTTGTGTAATTATTTTGGAATGCTGGTCTAGATCTGAGGGCTAGGCCATGCCAGAAACTTCAGAATAAAATTATATAATTTATGACATTAAATAATATATCATACATGACTTATATGCCAACTAATATTTTTGTGTTTTTGTCTTTTGTCCCACTGTGATTTAAATGAGACTAAATGAGCATTGATCTTTTTTCCTCAGCTAGGTCTCAAGTGCAGTCAAGTGCCTTTCCTTAGTTACTCTTTACAATCATTGGAAGAATGACAGAAGATAAAATGAATAAATAATCCTAGTCTTTGTACTCATGAAGCAAGTTTTAGGGTCCTGGTCAACATTATAATAGTTCGCTTAATTTAGTTAGAATTATAGCACTATAACAAAAAAATGTGTCTAAAGAAATGTTACTTGTTCACTTTCCTTACTCTATGTGTGGTTTTGTTTTATTAAGAGTATGGATAGACAGGTGCCTTTGAACTTACATGATACCTCATACTGCAGTACCAAAATGCCACATTTGCTTTGAATTTTAGCTCTGTAAGTACTGTTTGGGCAGACTTTGGCAAGCAATTTATGTCTTCTCTTCCTCTGGTTCTTTCTTCATAACAGAGGAGAAGCAATAGTACATAAGTGTGTAAGGCTGTGAAGAGTAGCAAGGAAGTAAAAGATGATCTTTAAGAAGTCTAGTTGGAACTGTGACAATGTAGACTAACACATGTGTGTTCCAAGTGTGAGATGTGCAGGATGTCAGCAGCAAGTTAAGTTCAATTTCTGTATAAAGTACACTCTTTAACTATGCAAACACAAGGCATGGGATAACTTAGTAAACCACATATGAATGCAACTATCCACTATTTCAAAACAAGGCACAAATTTAAATGAGTGCAAGCTTCAATTTGCATAGATTTAAGTTGAGAAACAATAACACAAAACTACTATAATGAGATGATAAAGTCATATTTCCCCCTCCAAAAAAATGAACAAAAATATATTTCCTTATATTAGGCTATTTTTTAAAAATTGTTATAAGTCAACAGAAACCTTAAAGATAAATAAAATTATGTAAGATTTGTGTGTAAGTGTGGCTTCTAAAGACATTAACTATGGCCAGTGGAAATAAAAATTTTGGGACCCTTTTATTGCTCAGAAGACCTCTGTAAAAGGAAATAAGTGGAATTTACTGGCATTACAGGCTCTTTGGAATTAGTATTAGAATTGCAAACCTGTAAAAAAAAAAAATCAATGACACATTTTTCAAAGATGAAATCAATAGTATTTGGTTTTTGTAAGATGCTGTGCACATTGTTTTTTGTGCCATTATGGAAACTGCTCCTTTTATCTCAATCTGATCTTCAAGAGCAAGTAACCTTGTTTGAGTTTCCATTGAAAAGTCACTCATGAATTTACATGACCATGTGAGCTGTATAGTGTTGATTGCAAAAATATAAAACCAAATAATGCCATAAAACAGCCCTCCAGGCACACTGCCTTTTAAAACTATTTGCATAAAGATGGACTGCACATTGTTATGTGCATGTAGTTAAAATTTCAGATTCAAAGAAAGGAAAAAAAGTCATGTTCCCCAGGGCTCAGAAATTATAACCTATGTAATCATTTCACAAGCGGCTTTCAGAGACAAGCAAAAGGAAAGCCTATCAGGATTGTTGAAAAGCAGCATTGGGTTTGTTTCTGGGTACAACATGCAACATTAAAACTAAAACCTAACTCATGTGATGTCATTTTCATGTAGAGTATATGTAAATAAATGTTGATATACAGCATTTGGGAAAAACGAGCAAAAGCATTATCAATTCATAACTAATTTTTCATACATGTGATAAAGATAGGAATAGTTAGGCAATGAAATAATGGGGCAAAAAATCCTTTATTGCTCTCCTTGGAAAAGAAATGTATTACCCGTTTTGTGATTTTGATATTTTATTTCTTACAAATATTCCTTTTTGAGTCCATGCCATATGTGTGGCCACATAATTAAGACTTTGAAAGGTTTGTGTGCCTTAAGTATGAATCACTGATGAGTTGGTGTTTTAATTATACTTAAAAAGTTAGATTTAAAGTATATTATTGTTCAAAATCTAATGTTGCCAAAATAGAGGTATATCTTGATAATTCAAGTGCATTTTGCCACTGGCCTTATAAACAATAACCAGAAAAATAATTCTGGTGTTCTCCTAATAGGCTTTGAAATAAAGGCCATTTCAAGTCATACTCATGAGGGTAAACAGATCGGTTTTAATTTGCTGTTCTTTTCAGAATAAGTCAAAAAGAAAAATTTATACTAATTATGTTATTTTCTTTAGAATCTTTTATGACTAATGGCTATTTTAACTCACTGGTATGTATGTGTGAAGATATATATACATATGTAGTAGAGGATTTGATTTCTAGTAATAGTGTGGTGATATACTGTATATTTAATAAAATTAGTTTGGAATATCAGAGGATAGAATCACCCACAACATAGCTGTGAAGGTCAGGGAGTGGTGACCCATGCCTTTAATCCCTTTACTCAGGAGAAAAAGATCCATCTGAATCTCTATGAAATTAAAGCCTAACATCCAGGTACAGGCAGTGCATGCTGTTAGTCCCAGAACTTGGGAGGCAAAACCAGAAGGATCTCTGTGAGGCCAGCCTGGTCTGCAGAGTAAGTTTCAGGACATCCAGGCCTGTAGCACAAAAAAACCCTATCTCAAAAAAAAAAAAAAAATGGCTCTGTCCTCTAATATTTCAGACTAATTTTATTAAATATGCCATATATATCACCATATAATAGCTTTTAATATTTGTCATCAATAACACTACAAGTCCTTTAAGAGGCAGGTTGGAGATAGAGAATTCTATGATCACCAAGATGACCCCAGACATCCTACCTACAACTTGAGCAAGAATGATCATAATTGTAGTCTTTTAAAACAGTTTATATAATTGGAATAATTAACTGGCAATGTATTTCCTGCAAGTTTTCTTCATAAGTACTAAACTCTTTTATTTCTGAGAAATATTTTCGATCGTTTATGAATATACTAGTCCTAATAATAGTGAAAATCTAATACATACAGAACATCAAAAAGGCAAATAACTTTCATAAAAGCTATAAATGGGCAGGTTTATTCATATATACTAGAAACTCTTTAACAATAGTGACATTGAAATATCCTAGGGTGATGTATCTGAAATAGTAATATTGATAATTAATATTTTATATGAATGATATTTTTACAAGGACCTTATGCAAAACAAACAAATTCAAAGTGTTTTGAATTTCTAAATATTCAAATTTATATTTTAAATAATAATTTTAGCTATAGAATTTGCAGATGTCAGAACTTGATTATTTTCATTCAGTGATGGGTGGGTGTATCGCGGTAAAAACCCGCCATGAGATATGTTTTAGATGGGGTTTATTTTGTGAAAATCACTTACAAAACACAGACGGTTTTAAGAGAAAAATGAAGGGATAAGGTTGCAGTGCGCCAAAGCGTTTCTAAGGAAAACTCCTCGTCCCCACGTCACACGTCCGAACTCCTGTGCTGCTGGTCCAAACTACATGCCCCGGAAGCTGCTTCATCCATCCAAAAACCCGCATAACTGGTCGGGAACTCTCGCGAGAGAATGCCGGCTTCCTGTCCTGGTCCTCTCCCTTGGAGGTCTACTTCTGGAATCCTTTCCAGTTAACCATACCCTGCTCATCTCCAGTCCTCTGACAGGATCGTTTATATGTGTAGTTCCTGATTTCCCACTACATGGGTGAAAAGAATGTTTTTGTACATCTTGTGAAGAGAAAATGCACCGCATTGTTAAAGTTGATTTATGTATGCGAAGAGCTATAAAATTAATCATAAGTATGTTTGCATTTTGTCACAGTGACAAACACTTGAGAAAAATGACTTATTTTTTTTCCTTAAAAAGGAAAACCACTCTTTGGCTCACAGTTTCAAAGATATCATTCCATAGGCATGCTACTTTGTCTCTCTGGTTATGGTTTATGATAGGCCTGTGTGACAGATATTCCCTCACATCATGAGGCCTGGAAGCAAGGCAGTAGAAAGAGTATCAATCTTGCTATTACACTCAGGAGTATACCCTAAATTTTTTCCACTCAGCCCAGTCTCCTAATGTTTCCACTGCTTCTAGTACCAGAGGAATGGAGATTGGTTACCTTGGTTACCAAACTTTGAGCATAAGAACCTTTCTAGGACAGTTAAAATTCAAACCTCAGCCAAATACTTTCAGAAATAAGATAACCTGTATATTAAATGTAATGTCAACCTATTTTTTTATTATGAATAAAGTCATATTTTTTATCCATGTATCCCCTTGTTCAAACTCCCTTCCCTCTCCTGCCCCTCCCAGTCAAAAAAAAAAAAATGTCATCCTAATTTAAAGCAATAAGCTAAAAATTGAGAAGAATTTTTGGATATTCATTTACAGAGTATTAATCATCAACATCTAAAGTTTTCAGTTTGTGAAAACACCTATAGTGTCATAAAAATAATAAAACTCGTGTCTGGTGAGATTCTCCATGGATAAGTGCACTTGCTGGTCTTGCAGAATACATGTGGATGCTCTCAGCACTCACGTAGGGAAGTTCACAACCATCTGTAAAACCACGTTCAGAGTATCTGATGCCTTCTTCTGACCTGTACGAACACTGCATACATGTGTTGCACACACACACACACACACACACACACACACACACACAAACAAACACACATACAAATGAACAAAAACTGAATGTTACTATTCAAAAAATGTAAATTAAGATCTAAATTCACTGAAGTAAATATTTATAGGCATAGATAGGAACCAAAACTTACATTTAGCTAATGAAAAATACCTCAGTGGGCACAAGCACAGATCTTTGTACTGCCTTCTCTCACATCATGCTCTAAGTTGATTAAGGCAATGTCACTCCTATAGCAAAGATAAAACTGGTTTCTTTTTTATGGGTTATTTTTTGTAGTTTACATGTATACACTTATTTAAATATTTTTTCTGAGTCAATATGACTTTTTTATACTATATAAAAGACACGCTTGCATTGAAATTTCTTTAAAAAGATGCAGTATTGAGGATATCTGAAAGGGAGAAATGATAAACACAGCTTCAAATTTAACAATAATTGTAGTTAGTTCATTTTTATATAGACATATTAAATAATGAAAATAACTCTTCTCTGTGTCTCTTTTCTCTAAAATACATGGAACATACAAAATAAAATCTAAGGCACCTCAAGTCAGGTTAGGCTCAGCTACCGATGAGGAAAGCAGATTAGTTCACAGCTAATGCCCATGGATGCACTTCCATTGAGGGGCATCTAGATTGTTTCCAGGTTCTTGCTATTACAAATAATGCTGCTATGAACATAGTTGTGCTAGTGTTTTTGGGGTGTGCATGTGAGTCAAAACACTACTAGCCCTCTGTGCCCAAAATTCTTTCACAAAAATATTCTATAATTTTACAAACTTTGCTAAAACTATGAACAAATGTATGGTGAAATATTCACTTATTGTACATAGATTTTTAGCCCTTCCATTTTTGTCTCTTCTATTTCTTTAGAAGTAAGCAGCCAGGCCTGTTTCCTAGTCCCCTATACCTGTTATCATGTGACAGCTGTCCTGAACTCTCTGCAAGTTTCAATTCTCTCTAAAGTAAAATTTTTCAAGTATATGATTTGGGTCAACATAAAAGTATCCTTGGCAAAAATTCTTGAAAATTAATGTCTCTTCACTTATATGTTATTGCCAATAATGAAAGCTTTCTTTAAATGGTAAATAAAGTTTACAGAAACATAAGAGAATTTATTTTCACTGAAAATGTTTTAACTCATGTAAAGCAAGCAATCTTTTTCATTCCTTTATATTCTTTAACTAAAAATAGAATCCTCAACCTTGTCCTTAGAATATTTGCATAAACTGCTCTTGCTCTCTGGTTGTTTTGGAGGATGAGCTATTACTCTCTACTCACTGAACCTGAAGTACAAATCCATTCATCCATATTTTCTGTCTCTGTTTCTCCCTCCCTATCTTTCCTCCTTCCCTTATCCTTCCCACCCTTTCTCTCTCATTTTTGATTGAACAATACCTTTCACACAGCTGAAATGATAAATTTCAACTGACAAAAGAAAATGATAGAAGGCCAGTGTTCATCCTTCTGGCACTCCTCTGCTCACAGCAGTATTTGGATTCATTCAGCATCCTGCTACCTTGCTAAGCAGTCTGCTGCTTTCTTCACTCCCAGCCATTAGTTTTGATGCCTTCTTTTCTTCTTATAAAAATGTTATCATGTGTGCCTGGAACACACATAGACTCCAGACTCCTTTGTCTCTGCATAGAAATACTGATGTGTGCATTTTGAATGCCTAGAGTCACCTCATCGTGAAGCCTCTTTATTCTAGTAACTCAGTCTGGTACACAATGGAAAGGTGGGTAGATTTCCAGTCACAGAATTTCAGCCCCCAAGAAATAGTTACTTGAACATATTTTTATTCTTGAAATTATTGCTTTCTTATCACTTATTTGCTTAAAACACTAAGCAATGTGAGCATGAAAATAATTCATTAAGGATACCTTACTCATTGTTTTTTCTGGGAAATCTAAATATTAATTTTATTATTTTTTTCAGTCATGTAAATGCTGAGAGATAGTTTAGAGCAAACAAAGACAAATATGCCTTGGCTAGCCTAGGAAAACTTTAACAATTTTTTCTTTCTTTTTTATTTTTTGAATAAAGTCTCATTTTTTTTAATTCATATATCCCCTTGTTCAAACTCCCTTCCCCCTCCTGCCCCTCCCAATCACTCTCTCTTTTCCCCATCTCCTCATTTTTAAAGGGGGGATACAGTGATGCTCTGTGTCATTAATAACAGCACTATATTCCACTTCCCCACCAGGGCTCCAGCTTGTTGGTTGCTGTGAGGCCACAGTATAAAGGGAGATCAAATCATCAGAAACAAGACAATAGAAGCCAAAGGAAGTATCTGAATATTATTTTATCTAAGAGAAAAGATTGATATAAATGATTTGCTTGAAAAAGCAGACAGATGGAAGTGCATTCATGAGTCACACTATCAGTTTATGTGACTTTGTTTTGAAAGGCCTGTGCTTTGAAAGGTGAGCATACCAATCAAAAAAATGGGGTTCAGATCTAAAAAGGGAATTCTCAGCAGAGGAATTACGAATGGCTGAAAGGCACCTGAAAAAGTGCTCTTCATCTTTAGCCATCAGAGAAATGCAAATCAAAACAACTTTGAGATACCTAACACCTGTTAGATTGGCTAAGATAAAAGGCACAGATGACAACCTATGCTGGAGAGGATGCGGATCAAGGGGAACACTACTCCGTTGTTGGTGGGAGTGTAAGCTTGTTCAGCCACTTTGGAATGCAATATGGAGGTTTCTCAGAAAATTGAGAATCAATCTCCCCAAGGACCCAGCAATACCACTTCTGGGTGTATACTCTAAGGATGCAAATTCACACTCCAAAGGTATTAGCTCAACTATGTTCATAGCAGCATTATTTGTAATAGCAAGAACCTGGAAACAACCTAGATGTCCCTCAACTGAAGAATGGATTAACAAACTGTGGTACATCTACACAATGGAATACTACTCAGCAGTAAAAAAAAAAATGATATTCTAAAATTTGCAGGCAAATGGATGGATTTGGAGAAGATCCTCCTGAGCGAGGTATCACAAACTCAGAAAGATAAGCAGGGGATGTACTCACTCCTTAGTAGTCTCTAAACAAACAAACAAGAAAAAAGCCAAACATGCCCAAGCTGCAAACCACAACCAACAAACAGCTTGGGATCAGAAACACCCTGGACTGACCCTTTGGATCCCACTCCACCTAGAGGAACACCTGACACACTCCTGAGGGAGGGGGGGCAAAACTGGATCTGCCAGGAGTGGAGACTGATCTAAGCATTATTGGATCAGTGGGACCATGGGACTGTCTGCAGCCTGCCCAGGGAGGGGATGGGGAGTTGTGGAGAAGAAAATTGACCTGATGTGGTGGGAGGGGTAAGGGACCTTGAATAAGGATATACAGAGATAGAAAAAAAAAATTCAGAGGGAAAGCTGAACACAAAGTAATTTTATGTGTAGCAAATTATTTGCATTATCACCCTTGATAAGTCATGCTTATATTTTTTATTTTCTTTACAGTTATTGTTAGCTTATCAGCATTTTAAATTCAATTTACTGGTTTTTTTGATAAATACAAAATAAATAAAAAATAAAGAAAGAAAGAAAGAAAGAAAGGTGGGCATACACCCCTTGCCCCATCATCTAATGGTCCTCTTACTTTATTCTGTGAAAAGGCCTAGAGAAAAAATGTAGAGAAAAAGAAGAAATGAAAGTCATATGAGACTGAAAGAATGGGTTCTTAAGATTTCTTTTCTCAACCCCTTGATGTTCTTCTAAGTATTCTAAAATGTGTCCTTTTTGAACTTTTCCTCCTAAACTTGAGTTTTCTTTCTCCAGCATTCTAGCCTCCGCCTAGCCCATGATGGCTAACAGGCTGGAGTGGAGAAGTCTCAATATTGCTGCAAATGGAACAGACAAACTGGGTTAATGAAGCAAAAGTTTTGAGGTCATATCATTCTGGGACTGAAACATACATCATCTTCTGCTCTCAGAGTGAAACATTCCCAGGAAAATAGGTTTGTCTGGACTGAAAAAGGACAGACTAATCAGGACATGTTTATTTACCTTAGTTTGAAATGATGGATGACAGACAAGCATGAGCTTGGATTCTAGCTTATTTACATTGTATTTGCTTATTCACTTATATTTTTTGTGTTTGTTTATTTAAGACAGGGTTTGTCTGTGTAGACCTGACCACGATGAACCAGATTGACCTGGAAATCAGATGTGCCTGCCTCTGCTGAATTTAAAGTGTGCTGAATTTAAAGGCCAACTTCACTAGTCAATTTTGATTATTTGTGTTTTAAACAGAACTAGTAAGAACAAAATTCTTTATAGTGCAGATTTTCTAGCATATTTTATTATAAATATTGGTACTATTTAGTATTGAAACCTCTGTTTTTATTAATTTTGTCAAGAGCAGAGTGAATGTATTTTATGACCTCTCTCTACAACCACAATCAACCCATTCTTCCTTAATGTTACTGTTTATGATATTTAAAATTTTGTGATTATTTGTATTGTAATAAATTAAATAATAAAAATTTTATATGTCAGAATAAGCAGAAGAAAATATGATTTTCTTGAGCATTCTGGCTCCTTTCAGAACCATTGTGAGATAATACAATTAAGTCTAAAAATATCAGCCATTCTGATCTAAGTTAAAAAGTAAATTAAGTAAGTAGAATTGTATACTTTGGGTTTACACTGTCAACTCATTCTCATATTGATATTCCAATAGATTTTAGGTTCTATGAAATTCAAAGAAAATATGCAAATATCTATTATGTGGTCACTCCCCTTAAAAATTTCCAAGCTCAGAAGGAAAAGGCAATATTAACTGATCTGCCCATCTGGGTGTGGTATCATCTGCCTATGATCTAAACACTTGGAGGGCAGAGGCAGAAAGATGACTTCAAATTCAAAGTTAACATGCATATAGTGAATTCCATGCCAGCCAGGTCTACATAGTAGGATGAAGTGTCAATGCAAAACATGAGAGAATATTTGATATAATTATTATAGTTGAAATAGAAGAACAAAAATAAATTTCAGAATTCTAAACTGTTCAGCATGTCAAACATTAGCCATAAAATATTAATAAGCATACCACAGATAGAAATAATTCCAAAACTTTTCAAAGTACATAAGCCATTGTATTAAGTACTGTTGAACTGAGCTTGCTCAACTAACAGAAGAGGATTAGAAAGGCTCTGAAAGTTTTATGTATATGTGCAATTGATCTGTTGGCTTTGTTTCTGCTTTGAAATTAATAAGTACCTGTGAAACCTATGTAAATAGCCAAATTTGAAAAATCATGGTTCAAATAACAGCTTGTGGACTTGATCAAATTCTTAAGAAATTCTCTCTGGAGATCAGATAGATGGCAGATGTTCCAGGTGAAGTAGATTAAAGACACTGAAGGTCTTTTTGACTTTTCTAAAACACACCATTTCTTCAATGTTAGTATCAAAAAAGAAAGTTTTGACAGAGCAATAAGTTAAATGTAAGTTAAATGATATCAAAAAATGCAGAAACAGGATACATATGTGGTAAGTAAAAACAAAACAATTTTAGCCATACCACTGTGATAACAAAAAATAATGAAAAAGAGAAAAAAGGAAATAGAAGAGGAAAATATTTACAATGTATAGTATAGTATTTTATTTAGCATATCATTGTAGAAAAATTAAGTAACAAATTTGTGTGTACTGTTTCTGCACTAAAAGTGAAATCTGTGTGTTCTGTGTATTGTATTTGTATATGTTAGTGTGGTACATGTGTGGGTGATGCATGTACATGAGATTTTGAGATGCTAACTCCTTCAGTTGTGGATAGATTCTAGAGCAGGATGCAGGATATGGTCCTCTGTCTCTCTCTACCTTAATTGCGTAGAAACAAGATCTCTCACAGTTGGGAGGGGAACTAGGGAGAAACTGGGAGGAGTCCAGAGGAAACTGTAGTCAAGATACATTGTATAAGAAAACTTGTTTGCAATGAAAGAAGGGGATAAGGGGGCGGGGAGTCCCTCATTGAACTATAATCTGATTGCTTTGTTGAAGCTGGCTATCCAAAAAGTTCTTGAGATCCACCTGATTCCCCACACACAAACGATAGGATTTCAAGACCTCATAGCCAGGCCAGTTTTTTTATGTAGGTGATGAAGACACTAACTCAGGTCCTTTTTTTTTCCCCCCAGATCAACTACTGTCATATAGTAAGCCATCTCCATACCCCTAAAATATTCTCAAAATATAATTTCAAGATATTCTGACAAGAAAAAGGGGGAGTTGATGAGATAAACAACTCATCCAAGACTACACAGATTTAAAAACAAATAAAAATTAAGTAAACAAAAACTCACATTAGAACTAAGGTAGCTGTTAAAATCTTTTAATTCGCTTTTAATTTTCTGTTTCTTTGAAATTGTCTTCCTATTACAGTAAAAACATGAGGCAAGTAATATCAAGAGTTTATGTAAAAGGAAATAAAAGTCTCTAACCATAAATCTCTCCATAATAGGCTTTTTAAATGCAAATAAATTCTTAGTCAAGTCAATATGTACAGTTAGGAAGGTCAGTATAGTGTCTACAGTCTGTACACATCTCACTATCATACATCATACATCTCAACTGATGGCATAGAGTTAAAAGCTGAAATCTGCTGACTGCATCCAAGAATTTGAACTCAGCAAGTTCATGTACACACAATTTCCTCATCTGAAAGTAGAGATATAAATGCCACCATTTCATAGTATTTTGTTTTTAGAATTGTGTTACATTTTTCATGGTCTTAGAAAATACATGTGAGCAGAGAAGATACCTCAGCTGATAAAGTATTTGCTTTGAAAGAATGAGGATATAAATTCTACCCTAGAATCTATATTTTAAAAAGCAGACACGGAGGCATACAAACCCGAGTGCCACAACTGACCAGGACCCATCTGATCGTGAACCACTGAAGCCATGGGCAAACGTCAGTGCAAAAAATTACATAATACTACAAAGGACAGCATGGTAACTCCAGAAGAGAGTGGCGATTCTACAAATACAAGGCCTAAACTGAGTAATGAAGAGGAAACAGAAGGAAACAACACCAAAAATTCCTTTTTGATGTTCATCGAAGCTCTCAAAGAAGATATGAAA